>JAVJIX010000115.1:1500000-1567500 GCA_036785185.1 Paratrypauchen microcephalus | reverse complement strand
GGTGACGCGTAGTGTGCGACAAACTGAAACTTGTAGTTTGAACTGACAACTGACATGATTGGCTATGGGCTACGTATACGCCAAATGATAGACATTCGTAACGCCCAATAAACGGCTGTTGGCGATCGTAAACCACACCTCCGCTACGAGATATTTCGAAGGTGGCTCCCAGACCATATATCACTTGTGATATGGTCTGGTGTAAACCAGGCAAATAATCCACTGCAATCCCCAATAATACACTGCAATCCCCCATAATCCACTGCAATCCCATGGAAGGCAGACCTCTGTGTATTTTACACACTTCACATGTTTCTTTTATGGAGATCTTACCACAGCTGTCATTTTTTTCAGCCGCACAAGATGTCATGTCAATCTAAAGCACAGTAGCAGCTTCAGTGCATTTATTTTACAGTTCCCTTGTCTTGTCTTGTTCCCTTGGAGCTATGACATACGGGGCAGTTCATTTGCATAAAAATGTTTCTCTTCATCATATACAAGGCTCTACCAAATTTCGTGTGGTTGGCTCAAGTGGTATGCTAACCCTGACCCACTTTGCGTTTAGGGGGCTAAGCTACTGTATTTCCTTGCAGTTCATTTGCCTACCATATGGTGGCGCTATGCCAAACTACCATTTCATTTGCTTGAAAATGTTCATAGTCACAATATAGGCATGGGCAGGGCTCTCAAGTTTTGAGCGGGGTCATGCGTGAGACTGCGTAATTTCCGAGGAGCGGGGGAAGGGGGGGGGGTGTGAGTGAATTTTTTTTTCCCGAGGAGCGGGGGGGGGGGGGGGGGGGCGACTAAACGAACAATTGAATAGATTGCTAGTTGGTTACCTAAAATAACGGTAGCTTGAAATGGACAGGTGTAAATGTTTGTCTAAAGAGCAAACTTAAACTACAAAGCTACAAAGCAACTAATGAGAGTTATATTAATGAAGTTTTTACCTGATGGTTCTCAGTTTGTTTTATCATCACCGTTTTGTCGTTCCTCGTGTTCAGTCGCTGTCCTTATCACTGACAGTGCAGTGCGCGCTTAGCAGCAGAAACTACACTCTAACGGCCTGCCCTCTCTACAGTCTGCCCAACAACAGAACAATCTATTTTCTGATTGGCTGAAAAGGGCGCGGCGCCTACATAAACTGAGCCACACAGACCGATTTTCTGGGCACAGGAAAAATAGATAAATAAATTCAGCGTGAGAAATGCCATGTGTGGTGTGTGAATTGGGTGTGTCACACTCTCAATGCGTGAGACTTGAGAGCCCTGCTATGGGGTTTCAGGCTTTTAAACCCCTGCTAAATGAAGTGGTGACACACCTCCTATTGAATTTGGCACTTTCAAATGGTAGCAAAATTCATCAGGCCGCCATTTTGTCATCTTACAAGATATCAAAAATCCCTTCGCAATTTAACATCTCCAATGTCTTGAGCTCATGTACACCAAAATTTACGCCCATCTGATGTACGGTGTAGGAGGAGTGTTTTAAAATCCATTCTATGTCATAATCACACGAAATCGCAATACAAGTCTTCTTATCTCACTTCCTGTTGGGCGTGGCCATGACATTGTAATTACAATTTTGTTCATCTTAGTGAGATACACACCCATACCAACTTTCGTGTGTCTGGCTGAAATCGTATGCCACCCACGATCCTCTTTGTGTTAAAGTGCTCATTTGCTGTACATTTTCTGACAGTTCACTTGCCTACCACATGGGGGCGCTATGTCAGACTGCCAGTTATTTGGCATGAAAATCTTGGTAGTCCTCATCTACATTACCCTGTGAAGTTTTAGTCTGAGGAAGAACTCCAAATTCAATAAAAACCTCCTATTCATAACTCATAACTCCCATTCAATAAATACCTAAGTTTATTGATCCGCTGTATCGTCATATTACCGTCTATTTGAAAATCCTTCGCAATTTAACATCTCCAACGTCTTAAGATTATGTTCACCAAAATTTAAGCCCATCTGAGGTACGGTGTAGGAGAAGTGTTTCAAATTCCATTGTATGTCAAATACCACAAAATCACACAAAAGGCCAATTATCTCACTTCCTGTTGGGCGTGGCCATGACATTGCAGTGAGGTGTTTGTTCGTCTTATTGAGATACACGTCCCTACCAAATTTCGTGCGCCTATCTTAAACGGTATGCCAGCCCCGAAAGACAACGCGCTAGGGGGCGCTATCGAGCTCCTGGGTGTCACTGGGGGACGGGTCTTTTTGTGGTCGTACTGGCCGCACTTTGTGATGCCCGTGCAAAGTTACATTCATTTTGAAACATGGGAACATGCTCAAAATTGCCCCAGCGTGTGTGAACAAGAATAATATGGAAACGGAGCAACAACAATAGGGTCCCACGCACCTTCAGTGCTCGGGCCCTAATAAAGGCCAACTTTGTATTAGCTTTTGCTCACTCCATAAAATCAAAACATTTTAAAATGATTTTTTTATACAGAACAGCACTAAGTGAACATGAGAATGTTTTGAAGTTTTTTTTTTTTAAACTCAAAACTTATATTTAATACAATCCTGTATAAGAACAAGAACATTAAATGATGTGCTGCAGGACTCTTCTCTTTATCATGTCACTCATCAAATATGAAACAGAAGCATCTCTGAAGCACAAGCGGACATCGAACTCCATGCAAGAGGTGGATCTGCTCTTACCTGCACCAGCCTCTTTTTTAATCCTTATGAGGAAAGTGTCCAATGCTGTCCTTTCGGAGTGTTGTACTGTATCTTTTTTAGCACTTAGTGGTGATCTTTCCTCATCCACAGAAGGTTACCTCTCTTTACGGTGTTAGTTTGAATGAGAGGCAGAGAGCTGTACCTGGAACCCTCTCCTGATCAATGATCAATGATCAAAGATCAAAGATCAAAGTCAGCTTTATTGTCAATTCTGCCATATGTGTTCAACAGTGAATCGAAATTTTGTTTCTCTTTGGCCAAAGTAGTGCAAAAAAGACAAAAAAAAAACTATCTAAGACAAAAATCTAAAACCTAGAATCTAAAATCTGAAATCAGTGTAACAGAATAAATAAATACCTATTTACAGATGTCCAAAATGTGCATCAAAAATGTGCAATGGAAGATGCAGCAGTGAAATGGTCATGTGCAATAGAATGTGCATTGAAAGTAAAGATAAAATAAATGTGCAGCAGTAGGGGATCTGCAGGGTCTTGCAGTCGCGCTTGTATTGCAGCCAAGCATTTACCACGGCAATGATGATGGTGTGCCAAAAGATGTACATGTACCACCGTTTGCACCTCATGTGCAACTTGTACTTGGCTGTGAAGGAATCCAGCAAGTCGATCCCACCCATGAATTTATTGTACATCTTCACAATTGATGGTCTTCTCACTTCAGTGAAGGACTTGGTGGATTTGTTCCACCGTGCGACCTTGTCGACTGGGTTTGGGCCATCAAAAGTGGAGAGAAGTGTGACTGAGCGGTTATCATACCACCTCACCGCACTGATGTTGTGTTCTTCAGACACTCTGAAGTCAAAGCTTCCTCTTCCTTGTTTTTTCAGCTCCTTCTCTTCTGCTAACCTGAGGCTTGGCACACGCCCAGGACAAACAGTGCCAACAAAGTGTATGCCACACTCGAGCAGTTTAACAAGCAGAGGCACAGAGGTGGAAAAGTTCTCTGCATACACATTGTAGTTTTGCCCTGTAGGTAGTGCTGATGCTTCATGACCGTATCTCCTGATATGCCGAGCTCAGACCTGCAGGCTTACCCTGCACACTCCCTTGGTGCTAACCTGTACCTCACTGTCCTCAAAGGAGTGGCCTGTGGCTTTAAGGTGGAGGTGTACGGCAGACTGAGGTCCACTCTGGCTCTCCCGTCTGTGTTGGTACATCCTCTTGTGAACAGCCCCTTCACAAAGGTTAGGGATTCTCTGTGGGAAAGGTGCACCCTTTGTAACCCAGTGTTTTTGCAACATAAATCACTCTAAATCATGTGTATTATACTTTTAAAAACATATATTGAACTTTTATAACACTAAACATGTTATGAATGAAAGAAAAAAATATTACAGATTGTATACTTACTTTTAGATTGGTTAAAATGGATCCAGAAAAGAGAGCTGGGTGGTCAGTAGAAGCAGCTGTGTCATTTGACTTTGGAATGTGATATTCCCTCCAATATTAAAAATTTCCCTCCAAAAATGTTGTCTGATGCAGTGCAGAGTGTGGCCTGCTGGGATATGCAGTTTTTGTTACATTCAGTCAGTGTGAGGCACTAGACAGCTTTAAGTAAATGTTGCAATTCTGCAACTGTGGGTCTCAGAGGGTTAAAATTGTAATTGGACAGAAACAACAATCAGTTTAACCTGTGGAAGTGTTAGTTTAGACTCAGGGGTTTTCAGACCCATGTGACCGTCACATGTTTTACCAGTCTGTTTAAATCTGGTCCACATTTAGACCAGACCAAGGAGTCTCCATAAAAAAGTGTGCCAATGTTTAGAATCTGGCACACACCAGTTTAGGCCCAAAACCAAAGCCTTAGAGCAACATAACGTTCAGCATATTCAGACCTTGTTTTGAGATGATACAGGGTTCAGAGAATCTCACAAATACCTACCTGGTTTAACAAATACCTACCTGGTTTAACAAATACCTACCTGGTTTAACAAATACCTACCTGGTGGACAGACAAATAAAACCTGTGAAACCAGCAGCAGGGAGAGCTCATCCCTCTCAGATTATTTCAGTCACAAACCAAACGTTCAAGTTGCGTGAAGAGTCCCTCAGTCGTCCAGGTAGAATCCATGATAAAAGGAGAAGCTCAATTTGTCAACTGGACAAAGTTCGTTTGGTCGAAAACGTTTCGCCGCTCATCCGAGAGGCTTCGTCAGTCCTGGTTCTGGTACTGGTTAGACCCTGTTTATATCTAGCTGCAGGGAGGAGCTCCCTACACTGAAATAGCTCTGAAACTATCTCAACTAATCTGTCCTTTTTGTTTTTCGAATTTCTCTGGAGTCTAGTATTAGCATATCTATTCAGCCCTAGGAGGAGCTCACTACACTGAAACAGATCTGAAACTATCTCAACTAATCTGCCTCTTTTGTTTTTCAAATTACTCTGGCGTCTAGTTTAGCCTCCCTATTCAAGCCCAACAACCCTCTCCACCCCTCTGCCCTGGATTGTCTGCCCTAATGTTTCTTTGTCTGTTTTTGACTTGGTTTGAGAATCAAATTATAAATGGGAGACAAGTTATGTCTAACTCCCCCATTTCTGTTTAACGACGGATTCTCTTTTTTGGAGTTAAAGAGGCAATTTTTGTCAAAAAAGAGAATCCTGGGACTCACCAGCATCAACACCACACAGTTCAGAGAGTCATTTAGGCCACACATGGATTTATACATCAGGTTTGTCATGAGAGCCTGAAAAGTGTTCACACGAGCCTGACAGAACAGGAGACTGGCACTACTGGCCCTGGGCTTTTTCAGCAGCATTCTGAGGACATCATTAGAAGATACTTTGAGCTTTTGCAGTGTGGCCTTCTTATATTTGCCCCACAGTGGGGCTGTATACAAGGGTGTACAGGAGGTTCACACACAGAGACAGTGCTGTTGGGAACATTTTCACAAAGCTACTTCAAGTAGAAAAGATTGATACGAGAAGCTAAAGCTTTAGGACGGGACGCAGGGAACATGGACGGAAACGAGGGAGCGTTTCCCTTTGCTCACACATGGGACTCACTTCTCCAAAGACCACTGCGCGATGGCAGGCATGGTCAGTCTGATAGATCTGCCAGATCTGTCAAACTAACCACGCCTGGGGAGACGCGCCACAGCAGTCAGCTGACACCTCTGAAGAACACACCTCTGAAGAACACACCTCTGAAGAACACACCTCTGAAGAACACACCTCTGAAGAACACACCTCTGAAGAACACACCTCTGAAGAACACACCTCTGAAGAACACACCTCTGAAGAACACACCTCTGAAGAACACACCTCTGAAAAAGACACAAGTCCTACCGCCCAAGTGCCAAGTGGAAATAAGCAATAGCAATAGTCATATACTGTATCTCACACTGAGATTAAAACACAGGGTCACTGTTTGCACTGATGAAGGGTGAGCAGCAGGTGGTGGTGTCCTGAGAACATGTCCAGATCTCTTACCTCTGCTCTTCAGGAGGATCTTCTCTGAAGTCTGGAGGATTGCCTTTGGACTTGTCACTTTTCAGAGACAGAGAGCTGGGAGCAGGTTCAGGTCTGGGTTTAGACCCGGGTCCAGGTCCAGGTGGGTCCATGTTGTAGGTGCTGGAATCAGAAGAAGAGTTTGAACAGAACATACAGAGATGTCTCCTGTTTAGAAGTTCTGTTCTCCAGACGTGGAGTTACTGTGAAATGTGTCTCTGCCCTGCACCCAGAGCTCTGGTCGGTCTGTGTCTCCCTCTGCTGGACACATCACCCTTCACTGGGTGTTGTGGTCCTGGTTTAATCCTGATCGAATCCAAACTCTATTGATGAAGTGGAACATTTGAAACAAAGCAGCTCATCGATCCAAACAGAACTAAACCAGGACTAAACTATTTCAAAGCAAATACTTCACCTTCAATGAACCAAAACCAACATGTTTAAAAGAGCTCCACCACAGGCCCTGGACTTGGACTTTTATTTGTGTACATTTTTGCCTTGTAACTGTACTTTAACTTGAGTCTTTCTGCAGGACACATCAAAACGGAACTAAAGTAGGACTAAACTACTTCTAAGGAAATACTTGACAAAAAACAAATCAAAACACCAAGAAAAATGGGTCACATCAGGCCCCGATCGGAGGACTACGTTAGACTAAACAGCAGTTTTGAGAGAAGAAAGAACCGTACCAGAGACCAGGGAAGAGTGAATGATGTTAGTGATGACGGGGGCAAACAATATACTAATAAAAAAAATGTAATAAAATATAATAAAATACAAGGTACAGGTAGGGTTAAATAAGGTGTAAGTAGAGTATTTCACAGATTGCACATAATACAGTATAAGTATTGCACAGATTATTGCACAGGTAACAGTAGTTTACAGTGAAGTAGTGACAAACATGACACATTCATACAGAGCAGCAGCAGTAAACATATTCTGCATAATGAAAAGTAGTTTAGTGCAGTATTACTGAGAGTTCAGTATTATTGAGAACAGTGTTTCCCAACCAGGGGTACAAGTACCCCTAGGGGTACTCGAGCACACTACAGGGGGTACTCGGCAGTGTCACTGCCAGGCACAGGGGGAGATTTTTTGGAATTTTTAAATTCTAATTTGAGTAAATTTGAGTTGAAGAAAAGAGAGAAAATGCCCGAGAATTAAATTTTCAAATCAAGGAGATGAAATAAAATGAGTGTTCTGGGCAGCAGATCTGCTTGGACTGCTGCCCCCGCGACCCAGAAAATGGAAAAAGCAGAAGATGATGAATGTATGAATGAAAAATAAAATGATTTTCATTTAATAATCTGTTGTGTCACATTCTATTTTTGGAGAATTATCAACACGTATGAGTGAGGGGGAACTCGAAGTATGACAAAAAGGCTCAGGGGGTACACAAGACAAAAAAGGTTGGGAAACACTGATTTAGAGTATTACCCAGAGTTCAGTAGTCTGACAGCTTGGGGGTAATAGCTGTCTTTGAGTGTTTTTGTGCGTGCTGCAGGCTCCTGTATCGTCTACCAGAGGGTAGCAGACGGAAAAGTCCTTGTGCCGGATGAGTATGGTCCTTAGTGATGCTGCGTGCCTTACGCAGACCCCTGCTGTGGTAAATGTCCTGGATGGAGGGGAGACTGCTGCCAGTGATGTCCTCTGCCGCTCGCACCACCCTCTGTAGTGCTTTGTGGTTCCCATACCACACTGTGATGCAGCCCGTCAGCAGGCTCTCCATGGTGCACCTGTAGAAGTTTGTGAGGATTCCACTTTACTGTTAATAAATATAAGAAGAAGTGAACTTTATTGATCTCACACTGGAGAAATTCTTCTCTGCATTTTAACCCATCCTATATATATATATATACAGTCCCTGACAAAAGTCTTGTCACTTCTCCATTTGGTAAAAAGAACATCTTATAACCTGACTTTTAATTAATCCATTGGTTTTAGAAATGGCTCATATGAAAGCTAAAACTCTCCCAAATTATGTTTAATATACTAAAATAGATTTGATTCACTCAAGAAAGATTGATCATTTAATGAACACAGAAAGGTCAGATTTTGGCAAGACAAAAGTTTTGTCGCCTACAGAGGGTAATGTGAAAATTGAACAAATAATTTACTTCAAATACAAAAATATGTTGCATAACATCAGTGAATTAAATAGTGGTGCTGTGAGATCCATATTTAATATCTTGTATGACTTCCATGAGCTTGAAGGACTGCATCCATGCGGTTTGGCAGTGATTCATACAGTTTATTGATGAAGTCATCAGGAATAGCAAAGAAAGCAGTCTTACATGCCTCCCAGAGTTCATCAAGAGTCTTTGGTTTTGTCTTCCATGCTTCCTCTTTCATTCTACCCCAGACATGTTCAATGATGTTCATGTCTGGTGACTGCACTGGCCAGTCCTGGAGAGCCCTGATCTTCTTTGCCTTGAGGAACTTTGATGTAGAGATGAAAGTACACGATGGAGCACCATCCTGCTGCAAAATTTGACCCCTTTTATAGCTGGGAATGTAAGATTTAGCTAATACTTCTTGATATTTTAGGCTATTGATATTGCCTTCCACCCTGCAAATCTCTCACACACCGCCATACTGTATGTAACCCCAGACCATGATTTTTCCAGCACCAAACTTAACTGTTTTCTGGGTGAACCTCGGATCCATGCGGGCTCCAGTAGATCTCCTGCAGTATTTGCGGTGGCTGTGATGTAATTCAACTGAAGATTCATCTGAGAAATCCACATTTTGCCACTTTTCCAGCGTCCATCCTTTTAGCAGGCTGTGGGCCTTAGCAAATGCCACACGTTTTTTTTATTGCCTTTTGTTTAGTGCTGGTTTCTGGGCACTGATTCGACCATGGAGGCCATTTCGAGCCAGAATTCTACAAACTGTTCTGGTTGACACGGGGACTTGAGGTGACCAGGCCTGGTGGAGCTCTGCTGTAGTGGAAAAGGGGCTGGTCTTGGATTTTCGAGCCAACAAACGGTCCTCCCGAGCAGTTGTCTTGCGGGGTTTACCGGACCTGGACTTGTCAAAAACATTTCCAGTCTCTTCAAATCTTTTTCTTATTCTTTGTACTTGACGCTGAGACACATTGAAGGTGTCAGCCACTTCAGCAGTGGATTTGGTCTTCAACCTCTTGATAATCAATGCTTTGGTCTCAGGGTGAATCTTAGGCATGTTGTCAGAGGTCAAGTTGCAGTTGATGTGAAGGTCTGGTGTGTTGGGGTTCTTTTTGTACACACCCATTAATTGATTGACAAATTATTGATCACAGGTGAGGCTGTAATCTAGGATTGGGTGCAAGGCGACAAGACTTTTGTCTTTGCAAAAACTGACTCAGTGGGCTTTACCAAGCTGTGAACATTAGAATGCTTTTCAGCAGTTTCATTTGGCACCAAAACAGTATTTCAAAATCTGCTGGGATTGAAATGAGACATTTCTTGTCAAAAATAAATTATTAGATATATATTTGGGGGGCACTTAAGGTCAACTTGTACCCAAACGACAAGACTTTTGTCAGGGACTGTACATATATTAGGAGCAGTGGGCAGCACACACATTAGGGCGCCCGGGGACCATCTCCATGATCTTCTTGCTTCGGTTTGGTCAGGACCTAAGCTGGAGTACCTATGGTGCATGTTTTTTGGGTTGGTGGGGGAAACCGGAGTGCCCGGAGGAAACCCAGACACGGGGAGAACATGCAAACTCCACACAGAAAATAATAATAGAAAATAATAAACCAAACATTTTAGATTAGCGAGTTAATTTATATTTTCCTGTCATTTTGCTTAAGTATATTTTTTTTTTTAACACAATAAAACATTTAATTCTATTTTTAACCATTTTTTTCCAAACCCACGCAGCCCCCGCCCACACTTCCGCGTTCGGAGTTGTAGTTTTCTTGAGCTTCTGTCGCTCCGAAGCTAGCATCTGTAGTCCTATGCGCCTATGAACTATTTATGTACAGACTGTCGCCTGTAAACTTGCCTCAATGAGAATATCGAGTGTATCGAGTATATCGCGTATAAATCTGAAAAATATAAACAAATTCCACTTTACTGTTCAATATAATATAGTAAACATAATAAAATAATACATATAATAAACCAAACATTTTAGACTAGCTAGTTAACTTATATTTTCTTGTCATTTTGCTCAAGTATAACATTTTTTTAATTAAATAAAATAATTCATTTTATTTTTGACGTTTTTTCCAAAGCCGCGCAGATCCCGCCCAGCGGATGATGTCACACTTCCGCGTTCGGAGTTGTAGTTTTCTTGAGCTTGCGCCGCTCCGAAGCTAGCGTCTGTAGTCCTATGCGCCTCGGTAGATGAAATTAGCGGCGAACAGACTTCCTTTCGGGTAAATCACAGCTTCTCTCGGCTCTCGCCCCCAAACCAGGTAAGAAAAAACACTCAGGATTTGTTATTTTGGAGGTTTTTAAGACGCTAAAACACGCCAGCGGTCAGCCACAGTTAGCGGCTACTGTTAGCTTCTTGCGGAGTGTTTGCACAGTTAAGTCGTATTTGGATAAGCAAAGTATTATCTACACACCGTGACGTTTTTATTGGATATCTGTCACGGAATTTCGCCCTGATTTCATGGTGACTGGAGGTTTTTTTTAACCCATTGACGGAGAATGGAAATAATTCCTCCCAAGTCTCCTTCACGGTTCCCAGGAGGATCTGGCAGCGTGTGGTGGACAAAATAAGAAACTTTTCACTTTTAAGCTTTTAATTGTCACTTTTGCTTTCGTTGCAGATCATGTCGGACTTTTCGGTAAGTAGCTAAACATTTTATTGTTTTTTATATATTCTTTTGAGCATTTAAACTCTTCATTTGGTCAAATTGAACTCTACTTAGTTATTGATAAGAGAGCACCAGATATTTATGACTTTACTGCAGATAATTAGGACTTTTGCTCACTTTAGGGTGAACACATGTCCCTGTTTTCCAGGGACAGTCCCAGTTTTGAGCCCTGTGTCCCCCTGTCCCAGCAGATTTAATCCAAAACCACTGATTTGTCCCAATTTTAGACAAAAAATGTCCCAAGTGTCCCTATTTTTGTGTCTGATCCCTGTCAAAAGAGACATAAAAAGAGACATAAACTGCCATTTGTTTAGGTAAAATACAGAAAATCTGTTTAAAAATGACCAAAACCACAAAGAAAATGTGACTAAACTGACTCGTGTTATTGCCGAGTGCAAAACATTTCTCCTTAATTATCCACTCTTTCACAGTTTTATTACCAACCCAAACCAGTTTAAACTCTTTTCATTTGGTCAATTTGAACTCTACTTAGTTATTGATAAGAGAGCACCAGATATTTATGACTTTACTGCAGATAATTAGGACTTTTGCTCACTATTGCATGTTATGTAAGTTTTAGGGTGAACACATGTCCCTGTTGTCCCCCTGTGCCAGCAGATTTGATCCAAAACCACTGATTTGTCCCAGTTTTAGACAAAAAATGTCCCAAGTGTCCCTATTTTTGACCAGTTTGATCCCTGACAACAGTAAAAAGAGACATAAACTGTCATTTGTTTAGATAAAATACAGAAGATCTGTTTAAAAATGACCAAAACACAAAGAAAATGTGACTACACTGACTCATGTTATTGCCGAGTGCGAAACATTTCTCCTCATTTCACGCACTCATTTCACAATTTTATTACCAGCCAACCCAAAACAGTTTTTTATTTTGAAAATCTGGTCACCCTATGTAAGTTTGGTGTCATTTTCATCAATAAATAAGGGATGATGTGTTACATTAAACTCAGATACTTTTATTTACCAAGACTAAAGGTGATATGGCAACTGTCCATGTTTTTTTTTTAACGCCAAGTACCACCTGAGAAGATATTTGGCTTTCCGTGTATCACCAGATTGTAACTAGAACTAAAAAAAAAACAAGGTGTAAACTAGGACTACACAGAAGTTTGACTAGTTATGAAGAAGTGCTAACCCTAACGAGAACAAAACTGGGAATTATGTTAAAGGCAAATTAACGTTTTTTTTACAATCTGAGCCTTCTTTCGGCAATAAAACAAGTAGTTTTACTCACCCATAGCATTTTTCTGTCAATTGGAGCAGTATCACAGAACTTATGTTGAGCCGTTCTGTTCTACTAATGATCCCGTATCCGTTAACATGGTGCTGTATCATATGCTCGGGGCATTACTTTGCGGTGTCAAAATAACACAAACTTTAGCACTTTTCAAATCATAGAAGCCCGATGTCTTAATGAAAGATTTAGTTTGAAGCAAAAGTGGCCTGTAATCCGAGATTTAGCCATAGTTTCGAGTAGATGAGGAGGCCAGTGCGCATGTGCGGACTGTGCTCTCAGCTCCCGGGACCCAAACATGAAACGCAAAGCTGAAAACTATGGATAAATCTCGGATTACAGGCCACTTTTGCTTCAAACAAAATCTTACATTAAGACATCGGGCTTCTATGATTTGAAAAGTGCTAAAGTTTGTGTTATTTGGAGACCGCAAAGTAATGCCCCGAATACAAATGCTAACGGATACGCTACAACATAACTTTCTTCAAACAGCTCCAAATGACACGAACGTGATATGGGTGAGTCAAACGACTTGTTTTATTACCGAAAGAAGGCTCAGATTGTAAAATAACGTTACTTTTCCTTTAACCTCATACGCTAGGGACAGTCCCGTTCACTCTTTTTTTTTTTTTTTTTTCTTTTCGCATGAAAACACACATTCCCGATCATGTACCATGACAATCTACACATCAAATGAAACCTTACACTCTCCTCTTTTTGACTATGCAATTCATTTCCCAGCACAACAATCACTCCCCGAGCACATGGGGCTTTTATACGGAAAAGCACAAAACAAGGGTTTTCTCTTTGCTTACCTTTGAAGGCGCTGGACAGGTCAGACATCTGTATTTCACCATAAGCTTGGTCTCAATCTGTCCGTAAGGATCCAGGGAATAAAATCCAGTAAAACAATTTAGTCCAAAACACGTGTTAGATCCATTACGACAGCGAAAGTCTTCCCAACTTACATAAGCGCCAGTGTTTTTTTTCCCCCACTTCTTTAGACTAAATCAAGCAAAATACTGTATATCTTTCCTCACTAAATCCACGCTGCAGCCGCTAAACAGAAGAGGAAACTTCAGATTGACAGTTAGATTGGCCATAAAGGAGAGGTTTGGGCTGCTCTAGAGCTGTAAAAGTCCAATCAAGTGTGACGCACCGGTAAACATCAAGTACGAGTTCTGCCCTTGCTGAGTCAACAAGTTTGGTTACACAGGATGATTGACAGTTCAGGCGAACAGCCAATGGGTAGACCAACAGGGAGACATATAGTTTGCTTGGCCTTTCACAATAAGTTCCATGTGAAACAGCTGCGTAATGCGAATTTGCGGTCCATGCGTAAACTGTGCGTAAACTGTGCGTAAACTGTGCGTAAACTGTGCGTAAACTGTGCGTAAACTGTGCGTCATGCGTCCCGCGTCCGGCGCCTTTTTTGATTTCATTGATTGAAAATATGGCGAAAAGAATGGAAAAAAGGAAATATTCAAGTTTGGAGGCTGCTGAAATATGCACAAGTCGCGAAAGTGACATTTCAGATCTGGAGGAGTCCGAGGCAGACAGTGAGCAATCTGATGCAGATTCTGTGGAGGAAGAAATGTTTTTTGACGGGATGGATGTCTTACTGGATGTGTAAGTATCATTTTATTATTATTAAGAATAGATTTTATTTTTTAGATTTAGATTTTTGTCTTAGTTTTTGTTTTGTCTTTATATTGTATTTTGTACACTGTCTTTTTGCACTACTTGGCCAGAGAGAAACAAAATTTTGATTCACTGTATGTCGAACACATATGGAAGAATTGACAATAAAGCTGACTTTGATCTTTGATCTTTGAAAATAATTTTGAGCTTATTTCCTGTTATATTTTTGTGTTTTTCTTAGTAGTGTCATCACTGTGTACCAATAAAGCCCAACTGATCAGAAAATAATTATGTATAGTGAAAAATAAAGCATGTACTGCATTTCTTCTGCAGATAAGGAGCCCTACCACGACCGGAGCAACAAAGAACGGATGGGCAGCAGTGGTGAGCGCACAAATGGCAGGCTGAAGTGTAGAAGATGTCAGTCAAAGACAGCTGTAAAATGTTCTACCTGTGACACTGCACTCTGCTTTATTCAAACAAGGGACTGCTACAGTCAGTGGAACACACCAGACTCTTAGTGTGTAAATACCTGTAAATATGTGTGGAACGTTTAGTGTCCATGGTTTTTTGAAAATGTATACAGTGTGCAGTGTGATAGAATTTGTCAATACATATTTTCATTTTCAACACTTGTTTGGTCTATTTTTGATTGAAAAAAACACTTTTTTATAGAATGTAATTCTCAGGGACATAATATAGTGACCTTGTGTGCAGAAATGGATTCCTCTAGTTGTAAGCTTTCAGTAGAGCCCTCAATGATGTCTGTAGGTTGAATGAGTCAAAAGTTATTAAACGTTTTCTAAATGTTTCCAGTTTGGATAGGTTTGGATAAAGGCAGGATCCCTGTATAAAACGCCTGGACAAAGTATAACAAAAAGTGGAGTAAAAAGTTTATTTTTACAGCTATTGATTCCTAATTTGGAATTTGAGTGGTCAACAACTTATTGTATTGACAGATAGTGTATTTTAGGCCTCAGCTATGAACAGCAGCTATAGACACCTTTTATATTTACAAAAAAATTAGACGAGAATAAAAAAAAAACGCTTTTTATTTGGTGTTCCAAGGTGTATAACTTTTTTCCAATCACATTTGGAGTGAATGTAAATGCTGAGGGTAAAACTAGAGAATGTTCCCTTTACACAGAGACCAAACATTTGTATATAATCCATATACTTCAATAACAGGAATGATTTTAATTTGGAGAGGTCCTTTTAGGGACAATCGCTCAAAAAAGGCTCTCCACTGTAAGGGGTAAAGTTCATGTGAGCTTTAAAGGAAAAGTAACGTTATTTTACAATCTGAGCCTTCTTTCGGTAATAAAACAAGTCGTTTGACTCACCCATATCACGTTCGTGTCATTTGGAGCTGTTTGAAGAAAGTTATGTTGTAGCGTATCCATTAGCATTTGTATTCGGGGCATTACTTTGCGGTCTCCAAATAACACAAACTTTAGCACTTTTCAAATCATAGAAGCCCGATGTCTTAATGTAAGATTTCGTTTGAAGCAAAAGTGGCCTGTAATCCGAGATTTATCCATAGTTTTCAGCTTTGCGTTTCATGTTTGGGTCCCGGGAGCTGAGAGCACAGTCCGCACATGCGCACTGGCCTCCTCATCTACTCGAAACTATGGCTAAATCTCGGATTACAGGCCACTTTTGACTCAAACGAAATTTTACATTAAGACATCGGGCTTCTATGATTTGAAAAGTGATAAAGTTTGTGTTATTTGGACACCGCAAAGTAATGCCCCGAGCAAATGATACAGCACCATGTTAACAGATACGGGATCATTACTAGAGCAGAACGGCTCAACATAAGTTCTGCGATACTGCTCCAATTGACAGAAAAATGCTATGGGTGAGTAAAACTACTTGTTTTATTGCCGAAAGAAGGCTCAGATTGTAAAAAAACGTTAATTTGCCTTTAAGTCATGTTCTAATGTGGATTTTTCATTATAGTTTAGTTTTAGTTAGTTTTAACTTTTTTTCGTCTGCTTTAATCAATCAATCAAACATTATTTATAAAACGCTTTTCATACAAAAAAAAGTAAAAAAAATAAAAAATATATATATATATATATATATATAACACAAAGCGCTTTAGTCCTGGTTCAGTCCTTGTTTAGTCTTGGTTTAGTTTATAATTTCAGTTGGTTTTAGTTAGTTTTTGTAAACACACACCGTTTCAGTTATGGGTTTTTTTCTTTTGTCATTTTTATTTATTTCAGTTAACGAAAATATTTGTTCAATCTTATTTTTTTTCGTTTTTGTCGTTGGTTTTCGTTCACTATAATAATGTCGCTCCGGGTCTGTTTGTGTGGAGGAGACGACATTAGAACATCAGATCATGAATTCTGGGGCCGTCAACATGTCCAGTGTTAATTAAAAAGTCCATTTTGAGTGTGAGTGTGAAATCGTCGCCCGGGTCACCAGATCAGATGCCTTCAGTGACTCTCGTAATTTTTCAACCTGCTTCAGTCTGAGTCGAGGAACACGTAAATATTTGATCACTCTGAAGAAACGACGGCGTGTTTCTACGCTCAGCAGCACCGTCAGCACTGGATTTTGCTTCGTGCACATCTAGTTATTGATTTCCTGACGCCGCGGCTAAAGGGGGAGGTCTGTGCGATTATCCGCGGGGTTCAGAACGAGGAGAAATTGGAGCCGTTGCCGTAGCGATTAACAATTTAAAACCAAATAGGATGTTTTGCATGTTGCGTTTTACACTGTACCGAAACCTAAATGTCTGTTGTGTTTTCTCTCTCTCTTCCATCCTGTTTCTCTCCTCTTTTTTCTGTCATTCTTTCACTGCTCTCTCCACAATTCTGCTGTTCTTTCTCTCTCACTCTCATCCTTCTTTCTTTCTCCTCTCCTCCCTCTCTCCCGCTATCACTCTGTTTTCCACTCTCTCCTCTCTTTATCATTTCTCTATTTGCTCTCATTCTTTCTTTTTCTCTCCTCTTTCTGTCTCTCTTCTGCCTCTCTCCTCTCTGTCGCTCCCCCTTTCCTCCCTCTCTCTCTCTGTCTCTCTGTAGTTGGCCGACGCTCTGGGAGACGACACCTCAAAAGAGGCCAAAAAGATCGGCCACACGAACCCGTCTGCCCCTCCGGCCTCTAACCCGGGCTGGCCCGGCTCTGCCCCCGGTGCCCCCTCCCAGCCCTTGGGTCCGGGGCAGTACCCGTCTGGTGCCCCCGCTCAGCCCTCCGGTCCGGGGCAGTACCCGTCTGGTGCCCCCGCTCAGCCCTCCGGTCCGGGGCAGTACCCGTCGAGCTCTCCTTACTCCGGTGGTCCTGGAGCTCCGTCAGGCCCGTACCCCGGCCCCCCCTCTGCCCCCGGGGGCTTCCCTCCGCCTGGACCCGGGGCACCCGGACAGTTCCCCCCCGGAGCTCCAGGTACGACACAATATCAGATCTGAGGGATTATTGTGAGAAAAAAACACCACAGTTTAAAGCCACAGTATGTCACTTTTTGACAAATAAAAGCATGTTTTTATTTATTTGGGACAGTGTACACTGATACGGAAGAGGATTAGGGCCACGTGAATAGATTTTTTAAAATTATTATTATGAGAATAAATCTCAAATTCTGAGAAAAAAACTTAAAGTTAGAATTTCTGAGTTTTTTTTCTCAGAATTAAAAAAATAAAAATAAAAATCTGTTCACGTGTCCCTAATCCTCTTCCGTACATTGATCAACATGTCTGTAAATGAAGCAGAATTATTTTTCATCTGCAGTCCCTGGACAGATGGTACACACGTTCACCTTAAAAACAACAATAAGAATTATACAAAACTGAACAAAACTGTTCAATTAAAGGAGAAAACAAACAGAATACTGAAAAACATCAAAAACATAGAAAGTTGTTCTTTGGCTGTACTCTTCCACAGTATGACATAAAACTTAACCTGCATGACTTGCCCTGAATCATGCAGGTGCCGTAAAGTTACACACTGCGTCTTTAAAGGAAAAGTAAAGTTTTTTACAATTTGAGCCTTATTTCTGTAATAAAACAAGTTGCTAAAGTTTGTGTTATTTGGAGCCCGCACGGGGCATATTACATGCTCGGGGAATGCCCCGAGCTATGGCTATAAGTCGCACTAGGCTAACGGCGTTAGCCTAACGCTAATCTAAAACATGTCTGGAAATGCTCCATATGACACCAAAGTGATATGGGTGAGTAAAACAACTTGTTTTATTACTGAAATAAGGCTCAGATTGTAAAAAACGTTACTTTTCCTTTAACAGTTCTTCTTGATTATTAACCCAATCCTCTCCACATCCACAGCTCCCGGTCAGTTCCCCTCCAGTCCTGGCGCACCGGGGCAGTTTCCTCCACACTACCCGCCCGAGGGGTTCCCAGGGCAGCTGCCCGGGGGCCCTGTGCCGTACCCCTCCGGACCCTTCCCCTCGGGGCCCGGGGCACCAGCAGGGCCCTACCCCAATGTGCCTTTCCCTGGAGCTCAGCCTGGAGGTAACAGGAGCTCAGAGTCTGTTTTACTTTTATATTTCACATCCACTTTGGGGCAGTTTTGTGTCTGAAGGAATGAAAGAATATAAAAATAATAAAGGAATCATGTTTTTCAGACAGAAATACTTTAAATGACCCAATTTTTTTTAAAAAGTATAAATTTATTTATTTAAGCATATTAATAATGTGATCATACTAGGGTTGTCAGTTTAACGTGATAATTAGATTAGATTAATTAATTACACTGCAAATTAATGCGTTATAAAAATTAATGCAATTAATTCTGAGCGGCAATTCAATCTGTGCATTTTAAATTTGGCGTGCGGCGAGTGAATCGCCACCAGGGCCTTTGAACGGCAAGTTTATTTATAAAAAGAACGAAGACGGGACAATCAACAAGAACGCCGAGATTTGGAGCTTTTGTCAAAAAGAATTTTCCGATCACCGAAGCTGTTCCAGCCTGACGGATCAATTGAACGATAAACACGTCCGGACAAGTTCCATCATTACCGGTGATAGAGCGAGCGCGAGCGCACTTCAACAAACCACCAAACCGACAAACCAACAAACCACCAAACCACACTCACAGAATTTGGGAAATGAATGAGCAAAGCGACCACATGAAAACTGACAAACTCAGTCAAAGTGGGTTCGTTCTTTCGCTCACAATCTCTCTCTCTCTCTCTCTCACACTCTTAAAATGTGATTAATTAAATCAGTGCTTCTCAAATAGTGGGGCAGGCCCCCATGGGGGGGGCGCGTGTGACCTGGGAAACATGCTTTTTGCCGTACTGTACTAGAACTAAGTGTAATTGCACATCAACAACAGTAGTTGGCAGTGGCGCTCTCATTGTCGCTCTGGGGCAGGGGGCGGCAACCTTAAATACTCGATGTACAGAACTCACCATCAGCAGAACATCCTCTGTCATAGAGGTGGGCGATATCTCGATATTTGAAATGTATCAATATATTTATGGATTTTGACATATCGTATATATCGATATAATGTTTGTTTAATTCTGATTTTGCCGCTCTGTTTGCCTTCTCTGGTCTTTGTGCGCCCCTGCTCGCTCCCGCCTCCTTGCTTTTGTGACACCTCCCCCTCGCGTGTCTCAACATGGCAGCGCCCACAGCCACCCCGGAGGATACAGTAACAGAACTTGTGTCAAAAAAGAGGACAGCTGGCTCGATTATTTGGAGATATTTCGGGTTTAAGGCGTCGGACGTGCAGCAAACAGCTGTCTACTGCCGTGAATGTAGAAAGTTAGTGCCAATCAAAGGTTCTAGCACGACAAACCTTTTCCACCATTTACAAACAAGGCACAAGCTCGCATACGAGGAGTGCACCAGACTAAAGATCCCGGTCACTTAATCCGCTAGCTCTGGCAACACACCGCATACAAACACTGCACAAACAACACTCCACCAATCTTTAAAGGTCCCATGACATGGTACTTCTTGATGCTTTTATATGGCTCCTTAATGGTTCCCTAATACTGTAAATGAATCCTTCTTCAAAATCAACACTCAGTGCATGAGAAACAGAGATAAGATGAGAGAGTATTTTTTTCTCCCTCAGAACAGGTCATAATGGGCGTTGTTGCTTGAATGCAAATGAGGAGGACAGAGCTGGCCAATAGTAGAGGGTGGGGGCGTGGCCAAACTCTCCGCTCTCTGCTCAGAGCCCTCAGCTGATCCATTTCCGTGTTTTTGCACGGGGGAGAGATTTGAAGCGTTCCATTGAAAAATAAACACATTTCCACAGAAAATAAAATTAAACCACTGCTGTTCAAAGGTCCAGAGGCTCAGATAAAGGACTTCCGAGCCTAGAAACACTTGGACGTGCCTCCAGGGAAATTAAAAAACGCATTTGGCATTGCCTAGCGCATTCGCAGTCCAAACTCTCTGGGCGTGATTTACAGAGACGCTGAGTACAGACAGACGGGGGTGGAACTGCATTTGCATTTCTTTTTTCGATCTGACGTCAATAAGGTGCCTTGTTCAAAATCGCCCGTTTGAGCTCCGATTTTTTTGTAACGCAGAAAAGGATCACAAATGCTCAGTTTAGACATTTCACAACTTTTAACCATGGGGGGGGCTAAACAGGGTAGGGGAGCTCACATTAACGTTCAAAAACCTCAGAAAGTGAAAATTTCATGCCATGGGACCTTTAACGCGAAGTGTAGAATATGAAAGAAAGAGCGCAAGGTGGTGTAGCATCACAGAGTCCGTGGCATTTCATATTGCGGTGGACATGGCACCCATTGCCGTCGCTGAACAACGTGGCTTTATACGCATGCTAAAAACACTTGATCCAAGATACAGTTTACCTAGTTGGCATTACTTTTTGAGACATGAACTCGAACTAGACAGACCCTCCAGGAATTCGCGATGTTGCGATTTGCAACTTCAACGCAACTTCAGCCAATCCCCGCAAATTCAGGGCGGTGTTGCAATTTTGACCAATCACCGCAACTTTCCCGCAATTTTTCCAAATTTTGACCAATCATCGGCGACGTATTGACCGCCGACCAACTTCCTTCTGTGTAGGAGACATAACTGAGATGAGGTGCACGGTGCGTTTGTGTGTGTGTGTGCGGCAGAGGCGGTGGGTCACGTGAGTGTGGGTGTGTGCACGTACGGAAGTGTGTGCGTGTAAAAGCGCGCGCTCACCTGTCACACAGAGGAGAGAGTCAGGGTTGGGGTGTAGCCGCAAACCATTCATTCATCTTTCACGTTAATCTGTTCATCCTGCTGTTTTCATGAGTTCCATTTCATCCTGCTGCGCTGTCATAGCTGTGTGCGCTCTTTTTGTAATAAATGCACAAAACATATCTGGATCTCAGCGTATCTGTCACCATAGCCTCCTCTTTGCGCGTCACAAATCTGCGAGCCATAGGACCCAACCTCATATTCTCTGCGGCTAAAAGGTTTGAGTTTGGAAGCCGCAACATTCTGCTTTACTTCCGTTTGACAAAACGAAACTGCGGCCGTGTCCCAGTTCCCAGAGCGCACAGCTCGGAGCGCGGCCCGAAGGGGGCTCAGACTGCAGTCAAGGAGGTGCACACTTGCTCAGCCCCGACTACAGTCCGTGGACCGCTTAAAGACTGCGGTCTTCGGACCGCGCGTTAACTGCGCATGGGACAAAAAAGAAGTGGGACAGCAGTCGTCGCGCCGATGTACTGTCGAAATGTGTGACGCACATGCCCTTCGGGCCACGCTCCGAGCCGCGCGCTCTGGGAATTGAGACACGGCTTCTAATGGCAAAGAAACATGTCTGCGGCGCCATTTGCCCACAAAAATAACAGCAAAAGACCGCGTGTCTTTGTATTATTCTTTGTCAGTAATAACTCAGTATTCAAAATATTACTCAATTTTAATTACAAAAAGTGAAAATTGCAACTATTTATCGCAACTTTCACTTCCTCCCGCAACAAAATCGCAACAAAAACCTTAAAAGCACCGCAACTTTCATCGCAACTTTTTGGAAAAGCTCCCGCAAATTCAGGCATTTTAGCCCGAAACAATCACAAAAAATGCCCGCGAAATCCTGGGGGGTCTGACTAGACTGTACACTACAGAGAGAGAGAGCGGCTGCTGAACTGGAGAAGGTTACTTCCTGTGCGCTGTCTGCAGACGTGGAGCAGCAGGACGTGTGAGCCTCACATGTGCGTCACTATACACTACATTTTGGACTGGAAGATTAAAAGTGCATGCCTTCAAACCACTTATTTCCCACAAGATCACAGTGGTGAAAATATCGCAGAGGCCCTGAGAGACATAATAACAAACTGCTCGTTGCCATTACTACTGACAATGGAGCAAACATCGTCAGCGCAGTCCAAAGCAACAAGTGGAAGAGTGTTTTGGCCAGATTTGACTACATTTGGCGATTGGTGAGTGCAGTATATCTGGTCGTGTGTGCGTGCTCAGGACTGACAGAGTTAATGCTGAGAAAGATGAGCTTGAGTTCAGTTGCGATGTTTTACTTTTGAATGAAAATGTTGCAGAAGCACTTTGTTCTGAATTGCCTACCTCGAGTTGTTTTTGAGTTGTTTATTTTTGAGTGAAAAGAATATGTAATATTTCTTCCTTTATTTTAACAGTTTTACAGTTATTTTTGTATACAGGGAAGAGCAGAAGCACTTTGTTCTTACATTAACTGCCTGCCTCTTTGCACTTGAATAAAAAAAGACCTTGTGGAATTTGGCATATTTGTTTTTGCAGAAGTTTTTGGAGAGCTATTTTTCCTGAAAAGATATTGAGATATATATCGTATATCGAGATAAAGAAAAATATATCGCAATATATTTTTTGCTCCATATCGCCCAGCCCTAGTTTAGTCCTGGTTTAGTCCTGGTTTAGTCCTGGTTTAGTCCTGGTTTAGTCCTGGTTTAGACCTGGTTTAGACCTGGTTTAGTCCTGGTTTAGTCCTGGTTTAGACCTGGTTTAGTCCTAGTTTAGCCCTGGTTTAGTCTTGGTTCAGACCTGCTTTAGTCTTGGTTCAGACCTGGTTTAGTCCTGGTTCAGACCTGGTTTAGTCCTGGTTCAGACCTGGTTTAGTCTTGGTTCAGACCTGGTTTAGTCCTAGTTCAGACCTGGTTTAGTCTTGGTTCAGACCTGCTTTAGTCCTAGTTCAGACCTGGTTTAGTCCTAGTTCAGACCTGCTTTAGTCCTGGTTCAGACCTGCTTTAGTCTTGGTTCAGACCTGCTTTAGTCCTGGTTCAGACCTGGTTTAGTCCTGGTTCAGACCTGGTTTAGTCTTGGTTCAGACCTGCTTTAGTCTTGGTTCAGACCTGGTTTAGTCCTGGTTCAGACCTGCTTTAGTCTTGGTTCAGACCTGCTTTAGTCCTGGTTCAGACCTGGTTTAGTCTTGGTTCAGACCTGGTTTAGTCCTGGTTCAGACCTGGTTTAGTCCTGGTTCAGACCTGGTTTAGTCTTGGTTCAGACCTGGTTTAGTCCTAGTTCAGACCTGGTTTAGTCTTGGTTCAGACCTGGTTTAGTCCTAGTTCAGACCTGCTTTAGTCCTAGTTCAGACCTGCTTTAGTCCTAGTTCAGACCTGGTTTAGTCCTAGTTCAGACCTGGTTTAGTCTTGGTTCAGACCTGCTTTAGTCCTGGTTCAGACCTGCTTTAGTCTTGGTTCAGACCTGCTTTAGTCCTGGTTCAGACCTGCTTTAGTCTTGGTTCAGACCTGCTTTAGTCCTAGTTCAGACCTGCTTTAGTCCTAGTTCAGACCTGCTTTAGTCCTGGTTCAGACCTGGTTTAGTCCTGGTTCAGACCTGGTTTAGTCTTGGTTCAGACCTGGTTTCGTCCTGGTTCAGACCTGGTTTAGTGAATGGAATGGCTGTAATTCATGTAGAGATGCTGATTTCATAAAAAAAATCCTCTGGTCTCTTATTTTTCTCCAGCGCTGTATTTTTATCAGGGATGAAAGAGTTCCGCTTTTTAGCGGATCTCCGCTTTTTTTTTTTTAGCCGCGTGGTAATTTTTTTTTTTTTTTTTTCCAAATACGTTGGAAATTTTGGGTGTGTATTATATATGTATAATTGTGTTTAGGGTTGCCAACCAAAAGTACATGTCTCGTATTAAACTTGTACATGTGTGCGGGGCCGCGTGAGCTTGTGCGCTCTTCTGGTGCTGCGGACACTGCACGCTCCGAGCTGCGCCGCGAGTGCGCTCTCTCGGCTCGTTATCAGACTTTGATGTCGCAAAATCGGGGTCAGTGCCGTGTTTTGATATCAACTTTCAAATAAAAACCACTACAATTGTTTAAAAATGTGTTTTATCGCTATTTATTAAAGTTTTGCCCCCCCCCCGGATTTTTTTTTCCCCCCGGGGGGGGGAACTTTCCGCTTTTTTCATGATTGGCCACTTTCATCCCTGTTTTATTTCTTATTTATTTTCTGTCTCCTTCTGTGTTCAGGTCCCGGTGCGTTCCCCCCCGGCCCTGGAGGCTTCCCCCCCTACCCCTCCGGAGGTTTCCCCCCGCTCCCTTCCGGCTCGTGGGGACCCCCTGCCGGTGGGGGCTTCCCTCCGGCGCCGGGTCCCTTTGGCCCGGGTCCCGTGGGTCCGTACGGCGGTCCTATGGTGAGTGCCGTTAAACTCTGCCACACGGGGCTTTGCTTCCAGCTGTTTCCCGCTCGGGCGTCTGGGGCTTTTGTGCTTTTTCTAAGGGAAGAAGTGGAACATTTTCATTACACCTAATCCTTGTGCTTATGACAGGTTAAAGTTCACATTTTCAGACCTAATTCTAGAACTAACTCATCTAAATCTGTCAAATAAAAATACTTAACACCATTACTGTGTAAAATCTATCTTAAACAGAATAGTGTAAAATAATTCAAACATATGGAAGGACTTTTGTGTTTTAATGATAAACACAGGTTATAATAGTTTTGGATTTTTCATTATAGATTAGTTTTAGTGAGTTTTGACTTTTTTTCCTCTAATTCAGTGAGTTTTAATTCGTTTTTAGAGCGGCTCTGGTAGTTTTCGTTTTTTTCTAACTGCTCAGTTTTAGTTTATTTTTTTTAGTTTATTTTTTTTAATTTAGTATTAGATTTAGTTTAGTTTTTTTGTTTATTATTAGTTTTAATTTAGTATTTTAATTTTTAATTTTGTTAATTTTGTATTAGATTTAGTTTAGTTTTTTTTTTGTTTAGTATTCGTTTTAATTTAGTTTTTTTTTTAGTTTTTTTTTTAAATTTAGTATTAGTTTTTTTTATTTAGTATTTGTTTAGTTTTTGTTTTCTTTAGTATTGGTTTTAGTTTAGTTTCTTTTAGTTTCTTTATTTATTTTTTAAATTTAGTATTAGATTTTGTTTAGTTTTTTTGTTTAGTATTAGTTTTAATTTGGTATTTTAATTTTTTAAATTTTGTATTAGATTTAGTTTAGTTTTTTTTAGTATTAGTTTAAATTTATTTTATTTTTATTTTTTTAATTAGTATTGGTTTTAGTTTAGTTTTTATTTTATTTTATTTTTTTAATTTAGTATTACTTTTAGTTTAGTTTTTTTAAACTTTAGTATTAGTTCTAGTTTAGTTTTTTTAGTTTATTTATTTTTTTAAATTTAGTATTAGATTTAGTTTAGTTTTTTATTTAGTATTAGTTTAGTTTTTTTTTTTTTTTTTTGTATTAGTTTTAGTTTAGTTTTTTTTAAACTTTAGTATTAGATTTAGTTTAGTTTTTTTTTTTTTTTAGTATTTTAATTTAGTTTTTTTAGTTTATTTTTTATTTTTTAAAATTTAGTATTCGATTTAGTTTAGTTTTTTTTTGTTTAGTATTAGTTTTAATTTAGTTTTCATTAGTTTTGATTTTTTCCTCTAATTCAGTTTGTTTTAATTAGTTTTTAGAGCGGCTCTGATAGTTTTAGTTTTAGTTTTTTTCTAACTGCTCAGTTTTAGTTTAGTTTTTCTTAGTTTTAGTTTTTGGGTTATACTTTGGGTTATTTGTCAAGTGCAGGATTCAAAAAGAAAGTTTTGTGAACTAAACTAAGCACTTTCTGGGCCTGATTTAGTCCTGATTTAGTCCTGGTTTAGACCTGGTTTAGACCTGGTTTAGACCTGGTTTAGACCTGGTTTAGACCTGATTTAGTCCTGATTTAGTCCTGGTTTAGTCCTGATTTAGTCCTGGTTTAGTCCTGGTTTAGTCCTGGTTTAGTCCTGGTTTAGTCCTGGTTTAGTCCTGATTTAGTCCTGGTTTAGTCCTGGTTTAGTCCTGGTTTAGTCCTGGTTTAGTCCTGGTTTAGACCTGGTTTAGACCTGGTTTAGACCTGGTTTAGTCCTGGTTTAGACCTGGTTTAGACCTGGTTTGGACCTGGTTTGGACCTGGTTTGGACCTGGTTTAGTCCTGGTTTAGACCTGGTTTAGACCTGGTTTAGTCCTGGTTTAGACCTGGTTATGGCCACGTCAGTTCCATTGGACACCAGTTTTCTAACTCTGAAGTCTGCGCATGTGTTTCTTTTATTAAGTCGTTTTAGATCAAAATTGAGACTTAAATCGTCACAAATGGAACAGAACGATCCACAGGGGTCAGAGACACACTGTAGGGGCCGTTTTAAAACCAAGAGTCTCTCTGTGATTCCCAAGTTCAAACTTAACTCTACCTGAACCTCTCTCCTTCCAGTTTCCTGTCCAGGCTGTGCTGCTGCTGCTGTTGCGGGGGATTCTCTCTGAAATAAACCAGTATTTACTTTAAAGTGTTCCAAATGAATCCCTTTGTTTGTGTTGCAGCCCAGTTATCCTCCTCGTTACTGAAAGACCCACCGCTTTTTCACTCGGACAACTCCAGCACTTCACTTCACCTCTGCCTAAAATATAAAAATACAGTTTACACGCTCACGGTGTTTTGGAATTTAAGTGCAATATAAGAATTTCACACAGAGTTTATGTTTCTGTGTCAATGTTTTCTTATGTTTACTAATCAACAGTTTTGCCATTATGGGGTATTCCAACAAAATAACCTAACCAAACTAATTTGTGTGCTTCCTACTGTTCAGCACTTAAATATTACGGACTTCCGCCTGAGGTACACTGACTGCAGTTTGCGGTTCAGGACACGCACGGGTCCCACGAGACTTAGAAAATCATTAAAATCAGTAGCACCCCGCCACACTAACCTCGGTGCGGGTGGGGCCTGCAGAAAGAATCCACAAGAGGTCTAATTTTGCCGGATGCTGACGCCAAACTGACGAAATCACTGAGCAAAACAGAAAATCTGACGCGCAGAACTGATGGGTCTGGTGTATTTTCAGAATAAAATCTCCCTCCACACTCCTGGTTTTTCTCAAATGTTCTCGCCCACTGTAGACGGCCAAGGTGTCCAAAACACGAGAAGGCGGTTGTGATGTGAAACGCCGCTCATGATTACCCGAGGGCTTCTTGTACGTGATAATCGATCACGTGAACTCCCGACCACAGCGTGAATCCCTGTGGACGTGTTGTCTCGGTAGAGCAGGTTCCACACTCTGCCCGCAGCCCGCCACCACCGCAGTGAACCTGAACCGAACTGCACCTGGACCACACCTGAACCGAACCTGGACCACACCTGGACCGAACCTGGACCGAACCTGGACCACACCTGAACCGAACCTGGACCGAACCTGGACCACACCTGGACCACACCTGGACCACACCTGGACCGAACCTGGACCGAACCTGGACCGAACCTGGACCGAACCTGGACCGAACCTGGACCGAACCTGGACCACACCTGGACCGAACCTGGACCGAACCTGGACCGAACCTGGACCACACCTGGACCACACCTGGACCGAACCTGGACCACACCTGGACCACACCTGGACCACACCTAAACCGAACCTGGACCACACCTGAACCACACCTAAACCGAACCTGGACCACACCTGGACCACACCTGGACCACACCTGGACCGAACCTGGACCGAACCTGGACCGAACCTGGACCACACCTGGACCACACCTGGACCGAACCTGGACCACACCGGGACCACACCTGGACCACACCTGGACCACACCTGGACCGAACCTGGACCACACCTGGACCACACCTGGACCGAACTTGGACCACACCTGAACCGAACCTGAACCACACCTGGACCACACCTGAACCGAACCTGGACCACACCTGAACCGAACCTGGACCACACCTGAACCGAACCTGGACCGAACCTGGACCGAACCTGGACCACACCTGAACCGAACCTGGACCGAACCTGGACCGAACCTGGACCGAACCTGGACCGAACCTGGACCGAACTTGGACCGAACCTGAACCGAACCTGGACCGAACTTGGACCACACCTGAACCGAACCTGGACCACACCTGGACCACACCTGCAGTCAGTGTACATCAGGAGGTTATATTTGCACTGTGGAGCTTTTCTGGTAAAATGGTCCACTCCCTGACTCTGTACAAGAAAAGTTACATAATGTACCTTTAGTTAAGATGTTTATTTTGCACTGCAGGTTTAGTTCCAGTATAGTCAGGCTTAGTCCTGATTTAGCACCAGTTTCTGCCTCGCCTAGACCTGGGAATGTTCCACAGTATGGCATGCCAACCTAAACATGCGCCATAGGTAAAATCCTCCAGCTTAGGGCCTGACCAAGTCTAAATAACAAAACAAAATCATGGGGATGGTCCCCGGGTCAAATATAGAAACAACTTCTCCTGTGCGAGATCAATAAAGGTCAATCTTCTAATCCTTGACCACTGTAAGGCGCTTTGTGCTACAATTTTGTATGAAAAGCGCCTTATAAATGTTTGATTGATTGATTGATTGATTGATTAAACCTTTCTATCTCCATGGAGACCAAACCAGACCAAGTTCCAGGTCCGATCTGTGGAGTCATGAGTCAGAATGTCTGTTTTTCGAGGTATTTCTGAGCCCTAAAACCACCTGTGATTGGACAAATGTAAAGTAGAGCTGTTTAAAAGTCACACTGTGGGACATTCCAGGCACAGCGGTGATGTATCCATAGAAACGAGCAGGAGACGGACCCCCAACCAGAAAAGTTACACAATGCACCTTTAATAGTCAAGGTTAAAACTTTATAACCCTTAGTCCTTGACCTTGAGCCTGGTTCAGTCCTGGTTTAGTCCATTTCAAATCCTGGTTTAGTTCCAAACTGGACCTGTTTTTTATCATTACTTTACAGCTTTGACCATGATATAAGTTTCCTGATTTAAATTTTATGTAAATTATGTGGAAATTCTTAAATATTGTATGACTTGTCAAATAAATACCTTCACAATCGCAGTAGTTTATGGCAGGCATGTTGAGTCTGACTCTGATAATCTTACTTTACGGAACAAAAATGAAGATCAAATAAGCCAGACTTGCCCGATAAGTCCAGTATTTTTTTATTTAATTTTCTTGCTTCATTGAATACCCCTCTTATGCATATTATGATGATGATGATTATTTTTATTTTTAACCATTTTCTGTTCGCTGGTTCATGTTTAAAGGTCCAATATCACACAAAACTGACTCCTGTGAGCGTTAAGTCATGTTCTGATGTTTCCTCCTCAAAACAGACCTGGAGTTGTGTTTGTTTCATTCACGTGTTTGAGGAACTCTTTATTATTCGTCTGTAACATCTCCAAAGCTCCAAACGCTCTGTTCCACCTCGTGATGTCATCAAGTGGTAGTTTGTCACGTGAACAGCTCCTTTTACCTTTAGTTCAGTCCAGATCGGCAACTCCAGGACTGAAATGATCCAAATGATTCTAGTGAACCAAACTAAACCAGGTCTAAACCAGGTCTAAACCAGATCTAAATCAGGACTAAACCAGGTCTAAACCAGGTCTAAACCAGGTCTAAACCAGGACAAAACCAGGACAAAACCAGGTCTAAACCAGGTCTAAACCAGGTCTAAACCAGGACAAAACCAGGACAAAACCAGGACAAAACCAGGACAAAACCAGGACAAAACCAGATCTAAATCAGGACTAAACCAGGATTAAACCAGGACAAAACCAGGACAAAACCAGGACAAAACCAGGTCTAAACCAGGTCTAAACCAGGTCTAAACCAGGACAAAACCAGGACAAAACCAGGACAAAACCAGGACAAAACCAGGACAAAACCAGATCTAAATCAGGACAAAACCGGGTCTAAACCAGGACTATATCAGGAGTAAACATGATCTAAACCAGGTCTATATCAGGACTAAACCAGGTCTATATCAGGACTAAACCAGGTCTATACCAGGTCTAAACCAGGATTAACCAGGTCTATACCAGGTCTAAACCAGGACTAAACCAGGTCTATACCAGGTCTATATCAGTATCAGTATATCTATATTAGTTCAGTAGAGATCGGCAATTCTAGGATGACATCACAAGGTGGAACAGAGCGTTTTCGGTCGAGCCTAAAACTCGAGCCTAAATCTGCAGGGTTTGTGTATTAAAGGAAGCGCTCCACTGTGTTTTTAAACTCCACACGCCTTCACTAGAATCATGTGGATGATTTCAGACCTGGAATTGCCGATCTCGACTGAACTAAAAAGGTAAAAGGAGCTGGAAAACGAGGTGGAACAGAGCGTTTAGATCTTTGAGGAACTGTTTTATTTTTCATTTTCAAACATGTGAATAAAACAAACACAACTCCAGGTGTGTTTTTGAGGAGGGAACAACATCAGAACATGATATGGGCCTTTACCTTTAAATGTTTCTATCTGCTGGACTTTGGATCCTTCTTCCAGTGTTAAACAGGAGTGAGTCATTGGGTGTAACAGGGGAACCACCAGGGTGTGGTCAGAAAATACACTAATGTTTAACTAAAATGTGTCTTTGTGCTTATTTTGTGTTGCAATAAATTAATTTGAGCAATGACGTAACAAAGCTGCTATCTTTGTTTGCTTTTCCGTGGCTAATGTGTCCCCTGTGGACTTCAGCCGATGGTAAATGAGCCCGTTTTTGTTTTATACAGTCACATTATTGAGACGATTGAATAAAACTGAGTCATAAATGTCTTTTTTTTTTTTTTTTCAGATGGTGCCGTTTGACCTGCCGCTCCACGCTGGAATGATGCCCAGCCTTTTAATCACGATCGTGGGGGAACCTGTGCCTGGAGCGGAGAGGTGAGGAGAAAAGAAAATGGGTCAAAAGTTTGTCAGAAAACACACACCAATGTCTTTATGAAGTGGCAAATGTACGAAACGGCGACTTCAGAAATGGAAAATCCTGCGTAGCTCCCTGAGACGGCCCATGTCCAGAACTATTTTCACCCAAAAAGCCGTCATCAGGTCATTCAAACATGGGTTAGGGGTGGGGTTACACATGTTGCTTTTGCTTTGGACCATACTGCAAAGTGTCAGGAACGACTGCAGCTCAGTTGTGTGTAGAATCCCGCAGTTGTCCAGGTAGAATCCATTCCAAGAGGATAAATTCAATTTGTCACCTGGACAAAAGTTTCCTTGAACAGAAATAGAGGGCTCAGACATCATTTGTCTCCATCTATAACTATCCTCAAACTTAAATCAAAACAAACAAAGAAAACAATAGGGCAGCAGGTCAGCTCCAGAGGTGTGAAAACAAGGGATGCACGATATATCGGCATTAACGGTATCGGTATCGGCCAACATTGCAATTTTAAAAAACATATCGGTATTGGCCCAATGTGTAAAAGTGGGCCGATATTAACGACCGATATTTGTCAGTACAGTAATCCCTCGAATTAACGTTTTCTCACATTTCTCTCTCGTTTAAACACTCAAGCTTTCGTAGATTTTCAACAAAATGTATTAATAGTGAAGCGTGGGGGGAGCCCGGGCGCGAGACCGCGCGTCCCACCGGGGCTGCGAGCACCAGACCCGTGTCCAAACCGTGCCTCCTCCTCAGGACCACGTCCACGGTCCTGAGGAGGAGGCACGCAGTCCGAGCACATCAAACCTCGACATGAACGAACGCAAGAGCCGCACGAAACCAGGCAAAGAGCCGCACGTGCTGGTTTAATCCTGGTTTAGACCTGGTCTAGTCCTGGTTTAGTCCAGGTTTAGTCCTGGTCTGATCCTGGTCTGGTCCCCCCCCCCCCCCTCGCGTCCCCCATCTATAACATCAATCGGCAAAGGTCCCTTAGCCAATCAGGACGCAGAACACAATGTTACACTATTTTTTAAAAAAACTAACAATTTAGATTTTTCTTTTGTATATTTGTACTATTTGACTTTGATGTTGTACAGATTGAGAATCCTGAAAAATAAAAACTAAACCAAGGAAAAAAAAAAAAAACTTGCCGCTTGGATGAGCTGAGAAACGGATTCCACCAAATAAACTAGGGATGCACTGATGTGAAAATTTTAGCCGATACCGATATCTGATATTAACTCATTCACTGCCGGTGACGTCTATTGACGTCCCCTCGAATCCAAACGTTGACTGCCGTGACGTTTATAGATGTCAATTGCTTTTTTCAGCGGGGGTCGCTAGAAGGTGGAGCAACTTTGAAGGTGTAATTCACATCTCCCAACCTGTAGGTAGTGATCTTATCTGCCGATCAGAGGCGCGGAAGAGAGGAAGAGTGTAGTGTGTGTACTGTGTACTGGCGAGAGGAGCAAGATGGAAAAGCAGAGGACTGTTGATCAGCGCCTCCAGAGCGATCTGATCGCTCTTGGGACCCAGGATCCCGGATCAGAGGATCGCAGAGACACACCGGATCAAGCAGCGAGGTCGGAGCAGAGATCTGCTCTGCCCGAGGCAGGGGACGTGTCATGCGCGCTGCGCGAAGGAAGGGACTCAGATCAGAATTACGACAGTGCCAAAGAAGACGTCTCTGGAGACGTCTCCAGAGAGGCATGAGATGAGAAGCATTAAGTTTACATGATGCTGCTGTGTGGTAACTGTAATGAATGAAGCTATATGTGTGTGTGCGTGCGTGTGTGCGCGCGTGTGTGTGGGTATAGCTGTGTGTGTGTAAAGGTTTATGCATGGGTTTGTGTGTATGTACATATATGTGTGTGTGTATGTGTATAGTAGTTTTTATTATGGGTCTGTACTCTGGGCCTCAGACAAAGCCTCAACAAAGTTCTATTTTATATGAAAATATATTTTTATATCCTGTAAACATCTCTTGCCACTATTGATTTGAACGAATTTTCAATTCATAGAGCCTTATATTTGTAAATAAAAAATGTACTTTGTCATCAAAAATCTCTTTATCTGTTGTTTTAGATGTTTGAGGTGTCACTAAATCAATAAGTATTGATGTCAAAATCACCGATCTGCACGAAATCCTTCTTTGCACAAAACGCTTGTTTTCTCCACTTTGGACTGCGTGCCTCCTCCTCGGGACACGCAGTCCGAAAAGAGCAAAGGCAAAGAGCCCCACGCGGTGGTTTAATCCTGGTTTAGACCTGGTCTAGTCCTGGTTTAGACCTGGTTTAGTCCTGGTTTAGACCTGGTCTAGTCCTGGTTTAGACCTGGTCTAGTCCTGGTTTAGACCTGGTCTAGAGGAGGCACAGTTTGGGCACGGGTCTCGTGCTCGCAGCCCCGGGGGGGACGTGCGGTCTCGGGCCGGTCATGCTGCGCTATCACGGATTTGAGCACGATGAGCGCACGTGTCCGCGCGCACACTTCTTCCCAGGTTAGATGAAACCCTTTGTAAATATAAATTATAGTTTTACACAAATCAAGAAGCAATTTGTGAAGAAAATTTAAAAAATATGTTGAAAACTACAGGGAGTAGAGTTCTGCTTGAGGAAGTCCAAAAGTTCAGCACAGTTTACACAAAAGAAACACATTTTTTCCCTGTTACTTTAAAGGTCCCATGACATGGTACTTCTTGATGCTTTTATATGGTGTCTTAATGGTTCCCTAATACTGTAAATGAATCCTGCTTCAAAATCAACACTCAGTGCATGAGAAAGGCACATGTACACAGTCAGAAAATAACTCTCTGAACAACTCATTCTGGGCCTTGTTGCTTGAACGCAAATGAGAAGGACAGAGATAGGTCAGAGCAGCAGGTGTGGGGAGGGGGGGGCAAATGCGCTGCTGGTTCCTTGTTTTAGCAGTGCGCTCTGCGCTTCCTTGTTTTAAGCGCGGAGGAAGAAAGAAGAGGCATTTGAATGAAAAAAACACATTTTCACAGAAAATAAAATTAAACCACTGCTGTTTCAGAGGTCCAGAGGGTCGGGTAAAGGACTTCCGAGCCTGGAAACACTCTAATGTGCCTCCAGGCAAATAAAAAAAAACGCATTTCGCATTGCATAGCTCCTTCGCGGTCCAAACTCTCTGGGCGTGATTTACAGAGACATCCAGACGGGGGGTGGAACTGCATTTGCATTTTTTCTTCGATGTGACGCCAATAAGTTTCCTTGTTCAGAATCGCCCGTTTGAGCTTTGTTTTTTTCAATCGCAGAAAAGGACCGCAAATGCTCAGTTTAGACATTTCGCAACTTTTAGCCATGGGGGGGGCCCTAAACAGGGTAGGGGAGCTCACATTAACGTTCAAAAACCTCAGAAAGTGAAAATTTCATGCCATGGGACCTTTAAACATGATGTTGATAAAATAAAGGTAATTTCATACAATTTTATCTGTCAAATAATGTTTTTTTGTACATGAGAGGAGTTTTGGAGACTAGTTTCCTGACAAGATCCAAATGAGGTGAATGAATATTTGTTTGGAGATAATGAAGCACATCCTGATGTTTGTTTGCAGGTTCCAGGTGGACTTCTTGAAGGGCTCGGACGTGGTGTTCCATTTTAACCCTCGTTTCACTGAAAACACCATCGTGAGAAACTCAAACCTGGGCGGGTTCTGGGGCCCCGAGGAGCGAGAGGCCCCTTTTCCGTTTGTGCCTGGCCAGAGGTTTGAGGTGAGATGCGTTACAGGAGCTCTACCTGATTTTACGCTCTGTAAATTTGACTTTTATGAACTTTTCGCAGCGTTTTAATACTGTCCACTCATCGAAATGTTGTGTACAGCTTTATTCATGTTTATTTGATGAATCCTGTTTAGTGCGTCCACTCCCCCTGAACGATCACAAATATTTTATTTTGAATTTCCCAGATTTGTGATGTCATAGGTAAAAGTCCAGAGGGCTCCAGTTCTGTTTTAAGTCCATGAACCATCACCAAACCACGATCAATCCAACTGCGGTCACTATATTATATTGGCATGTCAGGGGCAAGCTGGGTTTAATTTAATCTAATTTTAAGTTATTAAAAACACCTTTATTTTATGAATTTAAGTTTTAAATTGTCAGAGAAATGCCTTCTTTGTGTGTAAATTATTGCTGAATTTTAGATGAAATTTTGAAGACGTATGTAGAGGAATTCAGATTTAAGTCGTCAACTTATTTCCTGAAATTTTGTACTTTAATTTTCATCTTTTTTCCACAAATCAAGGTTATAGTAGTTTTGAATTTTTTCATTATAGTTTAGTTTTAGTTAGTTTTGACTTTTTCCCTCTAATTCAGTTCAGTTTCAGTTTTAATTAGTTTTTAGAGCGGCTCTGGTAGTTTTAGTTTTTTTCCTTTTTTCTACCTGCTCAGGTTTAGTTTAGTTTTTCTTAGTTTTAGTTTTAGTTTTTGGGTTATACTTTGGGTTATTTGTCATGTGCAGGATTCAAAAAGAAAGTATTGTGTTCTCAAACTTACAACAAACAAATAGAATTTTCAAACATTTCTTCAGGTTTTACCCCCACAACAACCAAAGCCGTCCACAAGCTGCAGCCTTAAGAGCAAAAACAAATAAAAATACACACCAAAACTTCCACATTTACAACTGCAAAAAAGGACAAAACCAAGAGCCATTTATCCAGAATTTCACTTAGTTTGAGTTTTGTAAACACACAATACAGTTTCAGTTATTGTTTTTTTATTTGTTGTCCTGGTTTAGTTTAGTCCTGCGTTAGTCCTGGTTTAGTTCTAGTTTAGTTCTGGTTTAGTTCTAGTTTAGTCCTGGTTTACTCCTAATTTAGTCCTTGTTTAGTCCTAGTTTAGTCCTGGTTTAGTTCTAGTTTAGTCCTGGTTTAGTTTTTGTTTAGTCCTAGTTTAGTCCTGGTTTAGTGCTAATTTAGTCCTAGTTTAGTCCTGGTTTAGTCCTAATTTAGTCCTTGTTTAGTCCTGGTTTAGTTCTAGTTTAGTCGTTGTTTAGTCCTAGTTTAGTGCTGGTTTAGTCTTAGTTTAGTCCTGGTTTAGTCTTAATTTATTCCTTGTTTAGTCCTGGTTTAGTTCTAGTTTAGTCCTAGTTTAGTCCTGGTTTAGTTCTAGTTTAGTCCTGGTTTAGTTCTAGTTTAGTCCTGCTTTAATCCTTGTTTAGTTCTAGTTTAGTCCTGGTTTAGTTCTAGTTTAGTCCTGCTTTAGTCCTGGTTTAGTTCTAGTTTAGTCCTTGTTTAGTCCTGGTTTATTTCTAGTTTAGTCCTAGTTTAGTCCTTGTTTAGTTCTAGTTTAGTCCTGCTTTAGTCCTGGTTTATTTCTAGTTTAGTCCTTGTTTAGTTCTAGTTTAGTCCTTGTTTAGTTCTAGTTTAGTCCTGCTTTAGTCCTGGTTTATTTCTAGTTTAGTCCTTGTTTAGTTCTAGTTTAGTCCTTGTTTATTTCTAGTTTAGTCCTTGTTTAGTTCTAGTTTAGTTCTAGTTTAGTCCTGGTTTAGTTCTAGTTTAGTCCTTGTTTAGTCCTTGTTTAGTTCTAGTTTAGTCCTGCTTTAGTCCTGGTTTATTTCTAGTTTAGTCCTTGTTTAGTTCTAGTTTAGTCCTGCTTTAGTCCTGGTTTATTTCTACTTTAGTCCTTGTTTGGTTCTAGTTTAGTTCTGCTTTAGTCCTTGTTTAGTTCTAGTTTAGTCCTGGTTTAGTCCTAGTTTAGTCCAGGTTTAGTTCTAGTTTAGTTCTAGTTTAGTCCTTGTTTAGTTCTAGTTTAGTCCTTGTTTAGTTCTAGTTTAGTCCTGCTTTAGTCCTGGTTTATTTCTAGTTTAGGCCTGCTTTAGTCCTGGTTTAGTTTATCTATAATTTCAGTTAGTTTTAGTTTTGTAAACACACAATACAGTTTCAGTTATCGTTTTTTTCTTTTGTCGTTTTTATTTATTTCAGTTAACGAAACAAATATTTTTTCAATTTTAGTTTTAGTTTTTTCGTTTGTTTTTGTTAACTATAATAACCTACTCAGGTTATTACTCCACAAAAATAACAAACTGCCAGCTAAAGGTCCTATATCACACAAAACTGACCGCTATGAGCTTTAAGTCGTGTTCTAATGTTGTTTCCTCCTCAGAAACAGAGCTGGAGTTGTGTTTGTTTCATTCTTCGTCTGTCTTCATCTCCAAAGCTCAAAATGCTCTAATCCACTCTGTTTAAAGGTCCCATGGCATGAAATTTTCACTTTCTGAGGTTTTTGAACGTTAATGTGAGCTCCCCTACCCTGTTTAGGGGTCTAAACTGAGCATTTGCGATCCTTTTCTGCGTTACAAAAAATCAGAGCTCAAACGGGCGATTTTGAACAAGGAAACTTATTGACGTCAGATCGGAAAAAGAAATGCAAATGCAGTTCCACCCCCGTCTGTCTGTACTCAGCGTCTCTGTAAATCACGCCCAGAGAGTTTGGACTGCGAATGCGCTAGGCAATGCGAAATGCGTTTTTTTATTTGCCTGGAGGCACGTCCGAGTGTTTCTAGGCTCGGAAGTCCTTTATCTGAGCCTCTGGACCTTTGAACAGCAGTGGTTTAATTTTATTTTCTGTGGAAATGTGTTTATTTTTTCAATGGAACGCTTCAAATCTCTCCCCCGTGCAAAAACAAGGAAATGGATCAGCTGTGGGCTCTGAGCTCTGAGCGGAGAGTTTGGCCACGCCCCCACCCTCTACTATTGGCCAGCTCTTTTCTCCTCATTTGCATTCAAGCAACAACGCCCATTATGGAGTGTTCCAGAGAGAGAAAAATTACTCTTTCTCATCTTATCTCTGTTTCTCATGCACTGAGTGTTGATTTTGAAGAAGGATTCATTTACAGTATTAGGGAACCATTAAGGAGCCATATAAAAGCATCAAGAAGTACCATGTCATGGGACCTTTAACAGCTCCTTTTACCTTTAGTTCAGTAGAAATTGGCAATTCCAGAGGCTGAAATGATCCAAATGATTCTAGTGAAGGTGTGTTTTCTGTTTGAGAATAACTCAAACCGAAATGTGCAGGGTTTGTGTGTCAAACATGTGTGAATGGAACAAAACACAACACCACAAACATTATACAATCAGAAAACGGCCCTTTAACTGATGTAAAACTCTTAGAAAAACATAAAAATCATGCCGTAAACACTTTAAATCCATTTTGAATTCCCCTTTTTGTTCTCTCTCGTCCCTCAGCTGAAGATCTTGGTGGAGGAGGACATGTTCAAAGTGGCCGTGGACGGGACTCACCTGCTGGAGTACGAGCACAGAGTGGGCGGGCTGGAGGAGGTGACGCTGCTAAGGATCATGGGAGATGTAGTTCTGTACAGCGCGGCCCCGAGCATGATCTGAACCACTGTTTACACACTCACAGCCGACAAACAGGGCTCCTCGTGTGCGCAAGAACGGACAGATCTTTGAAAGGAAATTATACAGAAAATCACACTTTTTAAAGCCATTTTTCAATTCTAGAATTACCAGAAATGCCCAAATTTAAAGGTCCTGCGATATTATGCAAAAAGATATAAAAATGCCAGTGCACAGAGAAGTAAAACTCTGAAGAGCGACAGTTCCAGGGGCTGAAATGATCCAAATGATTCTCGTGAAGGTCTGTGGAGTTTAAAAACACAGTGGAGCACTTCCTGTATGACCACACAAGGTGGAACAGAGCGTTTCCAGGTTGAGTAACGAAACTCGGCCTAAATATGCAGGATTTGTTTGTGTTTTTAAACGTGGGAATGAAACGAAACACGACTCCAGGCCTGTTTCTGACGAGGAAATGACTTTAGAACAAAAACGAAAAATAAAAATAGTAGTGCAATACAGGCCCTTTAACAGCCACATTTAAACTAATAATAAATTGCTGTTCTAATAAAAATAGAATTCAGTAGAAGGGAGTATTTTGTCACGGAATGCTGCCTCAAATTCACATTTTTTTCGTTTAAACTGTGGATTTTGTAGTTTTAGTCTGCATCATTTCCCTCAGTCGTCCAGGTAGAATCCACGGCAAAAGGAGAATTTCCATGTGTCACAAATTGAACTTCTCCTTCTGTCTTTATAATTCATGTTAATACCAATATTCGTATGATTTTTTTAAGTTTAAATAAGTTAAATGTTCACTCAATAACTCACATTTTTTTACTTAATAATACAGAAATAATAATAATAGACTTGAGTGAAGTATAAAGCTCAGTTTTTCAGTAACAGTGAACATTTTAAGTGTTTTTTTTGGGGGCCTGTTTCCATAATAATGAATGTACCTGCAGTTTGTGTCAGATGGAGGAAGTCAGCTCATTTCGCTTTCTTCTTAGTCACGATATTAAACTAATCTACTTAGGCTACGTTCACACTGCAGCCTGAAGTGACCCAAATCCCATTTTTTTTGCCTCTATGCGACCTGTATCTGATCTTCTAATGACAGTCTGAACGACACAGATCCGATTTTTTTCAACTTGGATATGTGGTCCTAAAACCGATACATATCCGATCTTTTGACATGCGACTTCAGTCTGAACGTTTCCTCCAGCGAGAGTGGTTCAAGTCGGCGCTCACAAATGTACACAAACGTTCTTCTCGTCATGCGAAAATAGTAAATGAACTCCGTGTCAGTGAAGCGGCGAAGCACGTAGCAATCCCACCGCTCCTGTCTGCGCCTCCGCACCAACACGTTCATTTCTACGGACGTTGCTGCCGCTGCCCCACAAAACGCCGTGGCCAAAAACCTCATCCTTCTCCTTCTCCTCCTTAAAACAAATAAACTGTACAGTAATCCCTCGTTTATCGCGGGGGTTAGGTTCCAGAAATAACCCGCAATAAGTGAAATCTGCGAAGTAGGACAGCTTTATATTTTACAATTATTGTACATGTTTTAAGGCTGTAAATGCCTCACCACACACATTATACACTTTTCTCAGACTGGAATTAACGTTTTCTCACATTTCTCTCTCGTTTAAACACTCAAACCTTCGTAGATTTTCAACAAAATCTATGAATAGTGAAGCGTGGGGGTCCAAGACATGAAGCGATGTTAAAGAAAATTGTATGATAGTGTCTTTAATGAATTATCAAAGTGTTATATTCTTCTTGAGTTCGTTCATCTCCTATTGTAAAACCACAGGATGAGATAAGGACAAGGACTGGTCAACTGTTTAAACAAACAATCAATGTGATTACTGATTAGTGAGGAATGTGTGCATGGTAAAGATTAACTGTTGTTGTAAGGCTTGGCTTGGTGTTTTTCCGTTCCATGTGATCCTAAATAAAAAGGAAGGACGAGGAGATGTTCTTTGAGATTTGAGTGTGTGGCCTGGAAGGAGGCAGAGGCGGCTCTGCTTAACAAATGCTACACCTCATTCTCCCTCGTTAACGAGTATAATACTTCTGTGTCTGTTTTCTCATTTGTTCCCTTTTGTTGATGTTTATTAGGAAAAATCCCTAACATAAAATTGGTCCTTTCGAGCCGGATCCCAAATCTGCGACGCCGAGGAGGAGCGATGTTGATTGAAGTCTGTGCACAGCCGAGGGTCTACCTCGTTTAAGTCCACGTTTTCCCCGTGGCCGGTCACACTTGGCTCTTCCTCTGCGTGGTAACAAAACGGGATTCGAACTTAAACTGGGACAACTGAGAGACAGGTCAGTCGTATGAGGTACCTGGTGATCACAGGCTAGGATAACGTAATTTCCTAGACCAGATATCCAGTCAGTGATATCTGAAGACAGGATAACGTAATTTCCTGTACAGAATAGAACGACGTACTGTTCTATAGGTGTAAGATAACGTAATTTCTTACAGAGGCTGGAATAAGTGAGATATTCCAGACGGAGTATTCTGTTAAAGAATACTTCTAGCAACAGGCTGGAATAGGTGAGATATTCCAGACGGAGTATTCTGTTAAAGAATACTTCTAGCAACAGGCTGGAATAAGTGAGATATTCCAGACGGAGTATTCTGTTAAAGGATACTTCTAGCAACAGGCTGGAATAGTGAGACATTCCAGACGGAGTATTCTGTTAAAGAATACTTCTAGCAACAGGCTGGAATTGTAACATATTCCAGACGGAGTATTTTGGTGGCAGCAAATACTTCTAGCAAACTGAATGTGTGTCGTGAAAGAAGTGTGCAAAGAGTGTTTGGAAAAGTTGAGAATTTGAAAACCTTGGACGGTTCTGCCCGAAACCTACCGGTGTAAACAAAAAGCAGAGCAGTTCATAGGGACGAGAATTCTCATACTCTTCATTAAGGACTTTTAGGTGAAAGAACAAAAGAATCTAAAACGTGTGAGATTTTCTGGGAGTCTACCCCGAGTCTATGACCGCATATCCTATATGTAGAAGCTTGTCATAGAAGAAAATTTCATATGGTCCATTGGAGTCATTTTCTTTTTGTTCTGGATCAAAATCATAGTGTAAAATGGGACAGTGTTGTTCATGTTGTAGAAGGGAGGAAAATGAGTTCTGGAGAGATGCTAAAATTATGAGAGAGAATTTGCCAGGCTCAACCAAATATTTAAAGAAATGGAGTAAAAGGTACGATTTTAACGGAAAATTGAATGTACCTGAATTTTCGCAGTTGGTTCAGAGATTACAGAGAAAAGACAGAATTAAGAGAAGAAAGAAAATGAGGAAACTCATTATGCAAGAAAATGGTTAGAGATGGCGGAAAAAAGACAGAAAAGAAGAATAGAAAAGGGGACACTTTGCCCTGTAGCAAGACCAGATGACAAACATTCCAGTATGCCCTAGATTGCCAGAAGAGATGGGAGTAGCTGAGGGGCCACAACTGATAAGACAGGGTGAAACACAAAACACGAGAGAACCACACAGAACAGCACCATTGTATCCAAATTTAGATGAACTAATGACACAACCACCACCAGACTATCCAGGTCCATCTAATAATCCGTTCCTGGATCAGTCATGCTCATACACCTCAAAGAAATTAACAGGAAACATAAATACACCAGTAGCAATGAATACATGTTCACATGTTAGTATGGCAGATCAAGATTGGAGTAAAACTTTTTACAGAGCATGTTCTAAAACCTCAAGATGATATTGAAGGATGTATTATAGTGATCACTGATTTGCAATTAAATTACAGGTTGAATGGCAGTGAAATGCAGAGAGTCTTAATGAAACTTTTAGGACTAAATTGGCACAGAGTAAAAGGAGACTGGTTTCCAATGGAAGACCATAATGGTAACCGTAGAATTAGACCCCATGGTACTGTCATGGTCAGTCTAAACCCAGTGTTTGATAACATGCGAAATAATTGGCCTCAACATGTAAATTACACAACTATAACTCAAACTAAACAAGAACCAGGAGAAAGTTGTCAGAACTTTTGAGCCAGAATGTATAAAGTATTTAAAGATAATAGTGGGATACCAGAAAATGCTGATCCCCATGGAGTGTTTCAACAACAACTTAAAACAGCACTCCTTAATGGATTCAATTCTGATATCCAAAATTGGGTCCAAAAACACGGTGTAACTTAAACTACAGGTACACTAGATGATGTAATGGCATATGCCATTCATGCAGAAAAACAGATAAGAGATAAGAAGCTCAAAAGTGCTTCAGAAGTGTATGTGACAGAAGGTCAGCAGGAGATGTATGTTTTTAACCAGCAGAGAAATCGCAGAGAGAACAGAAAGCCACAGAGAAGGTCAAATGAAGGTCGGAGTAAGTTGAATATTGACGAGAGAGAGATAGATAAGAATGAAGGAAGATGCTATTTGAGTCATAAAAAGGGACAATTGGCAAGGAATTTGGGGGAAGAAAAGAGGACAGTGATAGTGAGGAGGAGATAAAGGATTTTAGGAAAAAGAGTAGTGCATGACTAGAGAAGGAAAAACAGGAGAAGTTAAAGGAAGTAATAGAAGAAGCAGAAAATCAAAAGAAACAATTCAAATTATTTGATAAATTCCACAAAAAAGTTGTCCAACTAAATTTTAATCCAGATGAATATGATTGTGTAATTAATTTGGCTTTACAGGATGTTAATCCTACCAAAAGACCAGAAATTACTCTATTAGTAAATGGAGTCACTATGGTATTTTTATGTGACACCGGAGCTGAAAGAACAGTTTTGAAAAATACCAGAGGAATTGTAACCTCAGGAAAAACAATTAGAGTAAAATCAGCAAATGGTATTGTTAAAACAAGTAACATTAGTAAACCAGTAAATATAATGTTACCAGGAGAAAAACAAACGCTACTGCAAATTGAAGTAGTGTTAGCTCCAGACTGCCCACATAATCTGGCAGGAAGAGATTTGCTAACAGCATTACAACTAGCTGTAGTACCGTGTATTGATGGTACAATGAAAGTACAGCAAATTGAAATTGAAAATGGCTGTACAATTACAAAAAGAGTCATATTACTATTAGACCTTAGACATTACAAATGGAGGGCTAATAGACGTACCCCAAGAACTTTTAAACATGATGGAAGCGAGGTTAGAACCTGGCTATGATACAAGTGTTGAAAGATGACCTACATGTGACTTTAAGATTCAATCACATCCCAGGTCCAGACCCTCCCTATGATGAAGCTGTAAAAAAGTTAGGTCCACAGAAAGTAATGATTAACCTACCTTACTGAAAGATCAAACAGCATTTATGGGAGGAGAATTGTCAAAAGAAGCACTAAATTTATTACAAGGACACAGAACACCACATGTGTCATTGGCAAAATCTAAAAGAATGGCATGAAAAAAAAATTGAATCATGAAATGAGAAGAGTCAAAAACATGACTCTATGGCAAAGTACAACTGATCCAGATATTTTTATGAATCTAGAAACTGGATACTATAGGGAAAAATTGAATTGGATATCACATGCCGATCCAATGGTTCATATCACAGAACAAGAATGAGAAATATTTACACTCACAAAAGAGGAAGAATTGAGTTTGGCTGAACTTCCTCTGTCTCTGTGGAGTAAAGGCCCCACAGACGTAGATTTAATGAAAGGTGTTATACCAGTAAAAATTAGACCTAAAACTGAACAAAGATCCAAAATAAGGCAATATCCACTGAAACTAGATGCCGAACAAGGAATAGCACCTGTGATAGAAGAGCTAAAACAAGCAGGAATAATTGTTCCTCGCCCAGAACAGTTATATAGTGATGCAATACTCCCATACTTCCAGTTAAAAAAGCGCCACCATCTGAAAGCTGGAGAATGGTGCAAGATTTAAGAGCAATTAATGAAGCTGTATTTCAAAGGACACCAAACGTCCCTAATCAACTTACTTTATGAAATTCCCTAGAACTAGATAATTGTTTTATTTTTTATAGTAATAGATCTGAGCAATGCATTTTGGTCAATTCCAATTGATAAGGATAGTCAATTTTGGTTTTAATTTAAATTTAAGGAATAGAAATACACATTAACTAGATTTCCACAAGGTTACTGTGAATTTCCAACAATATTTTCAGAAGAAATTACTAATTGTTTAGCTAATTTTGAACCTCCATGTTAAAGTAAAATCTTAGCTTACATGGATGATATTTTTATTGCATCAAAATCACAGGAAAATTGTAAAATTGATACATTAACTTTACTTAAGTTTTTGCCAGAAACTAAGAAACAAATGATGTCATTTTTGGGACTTTGTAATTACTGTAGGTGTTGGATTCCAGAATATTCATTATTGACGAGACCATTGTTAGATGCAATCTATGATAAACCAATGGCAATGACAGATAAAGTAATCTGGACAAATGACGTTGACAAAGCATTTAGAAATATTAAACAAATATTAACAAGTTTTAGCGTGACCAGATTATAGGAAACCTTTTACACAGATAGTAGATTGTTACAAAGGACACATGACATCAGTTCTAACACAGAAATATGGAGGGAAAATGCGACCTGTAGCATTTTATTCAAGTAAATTAGACCCGGTGGCTGCAGACGCTCCACCGTGTGTACAAGCAGTAATAGCAGCTGCATTAGCAGTGCAATCATCAGCTGAGATTGTGTTATTGCATACTTTGCATTTACTAGTACCTCACGCTGTGGCTGCCCTGTTATTGCAGACTAAAATGACATTTTTGTCACCAGCTCGTCATCTTTCCTGCATGACTATATTGTTATCTCAACCACATATTAAAATAGACAGATGTACAACTTTAAATCCGTCTACTTTAATGCCAACAAGTGGAGATGGTAAACCACATGACTGTCTAGCAGAAACAGAATTAGTTTACAAACCAAGACCAAATCTACAAGATGCACCTCTGACAAGTGGAGAGACTATTTTTGTAGATGGTTCTGCAAGAAAAAATTTAGAGGGGAAAAATTGTGTAGGTTATGCATTAACAACAGTTAATAGTTTACTACCATCACATTTATCAGCACAAGCTGCAGGATTAGTAGCAGGCAGAGAAGCGATACTAGCAGCTCAGACTACAGACACACTGACAGGAAATACATACAGACATAGATGGGGAGATTTTACAGTCCATGCAACAATAAGCTTTGCACTTAGAGAAACAAGCTTGGTTAAATAAAGGAGCTACTTTAAACAAATTAAACATGTATATTGGTCCCAATGACAAACCTTGGTTACCCCGTTCATTGTATAACTGGGTGGCTAGGGTGAGTCATGGGGTATCCCATGCCTCAAGAGGGGGTATGGTGGCACTAGTAGAATCATATTTTAACACAATAGGATTTAGTACATATTCAAAAAAAAAAATTTTTTTGTAGATAATGTTTAATTTGCATAAAAAACTATGAAAGAAACAGGAAGACAGACCAGATTTAGAACAGACGTTAGCAGATTTTATGAGGCATTCTTTGGAAAAGCGACAATGTGTAACCACAAATAATCTACCTGATGAAACCTTCTCTCCTCAGGGGGAGAGACTGATCAGACCTGGTGACTACGTGTTTGTAAAAGCCATAAACAGGAAACACTGGATACAACCCCGGTGGGAGGGGCCCTATCACGTGCTGTTAACCACCCCCACCGCTGTGAGGATCGCTGAGAGACCAACTTGGATTCACCTCTCACACTGCAAACATCGCCTGATGAGTGAACTGGCGTCCATAGCTCCAGAGGAGAAATCCGACTGCAAAGGGGAGTAACTGGGAGATAGATGGTTACTCGTCTCAAGGCAACGGCCGTGTCGGGAGAAGAAACCACCGTATCCCTGGAGCCTAGCGGAACGACCAGTCTTCATTTAAGTTTTTGTTTGACTGAACTTGTGAAAATGGCTAACGACTACGTCACCAGAAAAAACATCCTCATCACCATTTTAATTATGTTAATGTTCATTCTAATCCAATGGCTGTGTCTGAAAGGCCAAATCTTGGACAGCGTTAACATGGCTAAACGAACTACAGATGATCGATACTGTGACCACCATAAACTGATGTGAGAATTTAGAAGTAAAACTTTGATAAACAGGGGGAATATGTTAAAGAAAATTGTATGATAGTGTCTTTAATGAATTATCAAAGTGTTATATTCTTCTTGAGTTCGTTCATCTCCTATTGTAAAACCACAGGATGAGATAAGGACAAGGACTGGTCAACTGTTTAAACAAACAATCAATGTGATTACTGATTAGTGAGGAATGTGTGCATGGTAAAGATTAACTGTTGTTGTAAGGCTTGGCTTGGTGTTTTTCCGTTCCATGTGATCCTAAATAAAAAGGAAGGACGAGGAGATGTTCTTTGAGATTTGAGTGTGTGGCCTGGAAGGAGGCAGAGGCGGCTCTGCTTAACAAATGCTACACCTCATTCTCCCTCGTTAACGAGTATAATACTTCTGTGTCTGTTTTCTCATTTGTTCCCTTTTGTTGATGTTTATTAGGAAAAATCCCTAACAAGCGAAAACGCATAAGAGCTGCACGAAACAAGGCAAAGAGTCGCTTGTGGTGGTTTAATTCTGGTTTAGACCTGGTCTAGTCCTGGTTTAGACCTGGTTTAGACCTGGTTTAGTCCACGTTTAGTGCTGGTCTAGTCCTGGTCTAGTCCTGGTCTAGTCCTGGTCTAGTCCCGGTCTAGTCCCTGTCTGGTCCCAGTCTGGTCCTCATGTCTTAGTCCCGGTCTGGACTTCCTACAGATCCAGTGACTCGTGTCTCGGCTCCTCGTGCATCCAGCGGGACTCCCGGAGCCCCCCCGGAGCCCCCCCCGGGGTCCCCCCTCTATAACATCTATATAAATGTGTCAAACTGAACACATTCTGTACTGTACAGGAGACACGGAGGAGAACACAATCAGGACGCACAACACAATGTTGATACACTATTAAAAAAAAATTGTAATTTAAAAAAAAAATAAAAAATCTGCGAAAGAGTGAGGGCGCGAAAAGTGAACCGCGATAGAGCGAGGAACCACTGTACATGTTCTGGCTCCGGTACGACAGCAACTTTTGGCGACTTCCGTAAACACTGAGCACGTTCGCTGCACGTGACCTCGTCGTGTCCTCCAAGGCTCATGCGGGACACTTTTGGGGCGTAAAAAAATTCACACTGGAGATCACACACAAGTCGCATTTAATTGGAAATGTGAACGGCCTCGCAAAAAAAATGGGATTTCATTAAAAAATCGGAATTGAGCCTTAAGCCCCCTGCAGTGTGAACGTAGCCTTAAACTAAACCAAAAACAGGATCAAACTGAAGTCCTGCTGTAGTCGCGAGGTCCTGAGCGAGGTCCTGAGCGAGGTCCGGACTCAGACCCCAGCACCAGTGAACGGCTCAAATGCAGAAGATGAAAAAAATCACCTTGAGGATCAATAAAGTTCAGATGAATAAATAAATGGAACTCAATTATGAAACGACAGTGTTGATACTTTGCGGTGACGTCGCGCGGGGGGGGGTTCTACATGTAGCTCTATGGATGGAACGGGATGGAATGTTCTGCGGTTACCATGGAGACACGATGCACAAATTGGCTGTCAATTGTTTTAAGAAGAAAAGTCAAGAAAAACAAAAAAAACACAAAAAGTGATGTAAAGAGCACATTTTTACTATTATACCCTCAGACAGAGCAGTGCCTACAGTTAGCATCAACCCCGCCGAGACATCAGCGGCGAAGTATCAACACTGATTATTGAACCCATAATCAATTAAATATTAGAATGAATAATCGTTATTGTTTAAACAGTTAAACATTTTACCCTGTGCAATGAGAAAAGTTAAAGCTGCTTCATGTAACTTTTCTAGAGGAGGGTCCACTATCTGTTCGTCTCCATGGAGATGTCATAGCCTTGCCTGGAATGTTCCACAGTACGGCTTTGGACGTCTCCATCTCCGAGAAGGTGAACCAGTAATCGACTCAAAACGCCAAGCAAAACATATGACTAATGCCGTACTGTGGAACATTCCAGGCAACGCTACAACATCTCCATGGAGACAAGCAGGCGGCAAAACCTCCACCAGAAAAGTTACACGTTGGACCTTTAAAATACTTTTTCTTTTCTGGTGGAGGCTCCGTCTTTCTCCGGCTTTTCTCCATGGAGATGTTTTTGCTTCTTTTGCCTGGAATGTTCCACAGTATGGCATTAAATCTTTTCTATCTCCATGGAAACCAAACCGGACCATGTTCCAGGTCAGATCTGTGGAGAGGCGACCCCGCTCACAGTCAGAATGTCTGTTTTTCCAGGTATTTTTGAGATCTAAAACCACCTGTGATTGAGTAAATGTAAAGTAGAGCTGTTTAAAGTCACACTGCGGAACATTCCAGGCAGAGCAGTGACGTCTCCATAGAAACTGAGCTTTTAAATTAGAACAGTGCCCCAAATACATGTAAATAAAACAAAAAACAAGTGCCCTATAACATTCATTCAATATATATATTTAAAAATGTGATTAAGATAAAGTTATATTTGGTTGCTATGGAGCCCTGCGTAACTATGGTAACTATTTACTATTACAGTATTCAGCTATACATGCATTTTCTGGTTTGACAATCACGAGCTTCTCCAATCCTCTTTTCTACTGGCTACTTTTCCTTTTTATAGCCGCTGACAGTAGAATCTGCATTAGTATTAATTACAGGAACGCCGTAGATTTATCAATAACTCGTTTGTAACTGTTAATCAATATTTGGATTTGAAGTGTGCGATGTGACCCAAAAATATGTCATTTCTCTCATTGGGTTTTGGTTCTCCGCTGTGTTTCTTTTACGCACTTCCTGTCAAATCAGTTTCTATCGAATTACGATTGAAGAAGCCGGATTTGTGAAGTCGTATTCAAAAATGAGTTCGGGGTATCGACTCGTTTCAACGTAATTTCGTTTTCAGAAATGTTTTTTTTAATATCAAAAACATTTTCTCTGGCAAATAATGAATGCAACATAATGAAACAACCTGAGAAACATTGGAAAAGTGAACGAACGGATGCGCAAATATTATAAATAGTGTTGTTTTGATACCATTTTTTGGCCTTGGTGTACTCTCCGATACCAATACCAGTCCGATACCGTAGTGTGAGTGAAGAAGAACACTTGGGCGACTTAACTGTGTAACATGCAAGAGCAAAAAAGGCTCTTCTAAAAGGCTGTTTTTAAAGAAATGCAAAAATAAATGCATTTTGAGGACTAAAATATCGATTTAACTGATTTAAGCGCATGTGTAGAATCCCTCAGTCGTCCAAGGAGAAATAAAATTTGTCAGCTGGACAAAAGTTTATTTGGTGGAATCCGTTTCTTCTGCTTCTTCAGTTCTGGTCAGACGCTGGTGGACACTGCCTATATCTGCCTGAAGGGGGCGCTCACTACAATGAAATGACTCTGAGACTCCCACACCTACTTGTTTACAGTTTGTATTAGTTAGGTGAGCCTGCAGACCTGGTTTAGTCCTGGTTTAGATCTGGCTTAGACCTGTTTTAGTCCTGCTTTAGTCCTGGTTTAGTCCTGGTTTAGATCTGGTTTAATCCTGGTTTAGACCTGGTTTAGACCTGGTTTAGACCTGGTTTAGTCCTGGTTTAGTCCTGGTTTAGTCCTGGTTTAGTCCTGGTTTAGACCTGGCTTAGACCTGGCTTAGACCTGGTTTAGACCTGGTTTAGTCCTGGCTTAGATCTGGTTTAGACCTGATTTAATCCTGTCTTAGATCTGGTTTAGACCTGGTTTACTCCTGGTTTAGATCTGGTTTAGACCTGGTTTAGTCCTGTTTTAGTCCTGCTTTAGTCCTGGTTTAGACCTGGTTTCAACCTGGTTTAGATCTGGTTTAGACCTGGTTTAGACCTGGTTTAGACCTGGTTTAGACCTGGTTTAGTCCTGGCTTAGATCTGGTTTAGACCTGATTTAATCCTGTCTTAGATCTGGTTTAGACCTGATTTAATCCTGTCTTAGATCTGGTTTAGACCTGGTTTAATCCTGTCTTAGATCTGGTTTAGACCTGGTTTAGATCTGGTTTAGACCTGGTTTAGACCTGGTTTAGACCTGGTTTAATCCTGTCTTAGATCTGGTTTAGACCTGGTTTAGACCTGGTTTAGACCTGGTTTAATCCTGTCTTAGATCTGGTTTAGATCTGGTTTACACCTGGTTTAGACCTGGTTTAGACCTGGTTTAGACCTTTAGTACGCTTGCCTCACAGCCAGAAGGTCACCGGTTTGATTTTCAGAGAATGTGGAGTCTTTTTTTTCTGGATTTGACCTGTTTTTCGGTTCTTTTTCTTCTAAAATCGTATACTCTTGGGTCTGTAGTTAGGTGGGCCTTAAGTTTGAGGATAGAGTTATATGTCCCACATTGAACCTTTAATTTAATTGATTTGTAATCAAACTGAGCCAGTGTCGTTTGATATATGTACCGAATGTTTTAAAACTTTTCAGTGTTGAACCTTAAACCGACTGAACGTGTTTTTTGACTTTTGAAGGACAAACGTTGCGGTGATGGACAGAATTTGGAGAATTGTGCCTAAATAAAAAGAAAATCGATGAGAATGAGTAGAAGAGTTTACTGTGATTTTTCTTCTGTTTCCGTCTGTTTTGTAATCCTCAAAAGCTCTTTTTAATTCACGTAATATGGAGAACCAAAAATGACATAAGGAGAAATAAATAAAAGTATAAATGTTGAAAAGTATTCAATTAAACGGTGAATAAAATATAAATGTGTAAATAAATGCTTTTACACATTAATGCACATTCTGGGGATTAAAAGGTTTGAATATGATTTTTTGTAAATTTTTGTCTTCATTTATTTTTACTTTTATTTATTTATACATATATTTTTAAATATATTTATTTTTACAGTTATTTACTTTTTAATTTATTATTATTATTATTATTATTATTATATACCTTTTTTCCTCTTTAATTTATTCATTTGTACCTGTATTTATTTATTTATTTATTTCTACATTTTTTATTTATTTGTACATTTATTTATTTTTAAATATATTTATTTATATTTTAGTTATTTATTTACTTTATTATTATTATTATTACTTTTTCCCCCTCATTTATTCATTTCTAATTTTATTTATTTACACCTTTATTTCTATATTTTTTAAATTTTTTATTTATTTCAACAAGACAAAATGAGAAAAATACAAATATACAAAATACATACTGTTGTGTCTCCACTAGAGGGCGGCATTTCCACAGCAGAGCGACAGCGGCGGAAGGTCAAATTCTCAAATAGTTTTCTTCTTTTGTTCTAGTGTTTGTTTGTTTTTGTTTTGTTCATTATTTGACCAAATTTAAGGTCGACCTGTTTTTACATTAACATTTTTATAATTATGTCTTATTTGACATCAGCCTCCTGCCTTTTCTGCTGCTTATTTAAAATGTATTTAACCGTTTCTCTTTGTTATAACATAAGTCCAGGTTTAGCCCTGATTTAGTCTTGGTTTAGTCCTGATTGAGTTCTGGATTAGCCCTGTTTTAATCCTGGTTTCGTCCTGGTTTAGGCCTGGTTTAGTTCTGGTTTAGGCCTGGTTTACTTCTGGTTTAATCCTGGTTCAGTCCTGGTTTAGTTCTGGTCTTGTCCCAGTTTAGTTCTGGTTCAGTCCTGGTTTAGCCCTGGTTTAATCCTGGTTCAGTCCTGGTTTAGGCCTGGTTTAGTTCTGGTTTAGGCCTGGTTTACTTCTTTAATCCTGGTTTCGTCCTGGTTTAATTCTGGTTTAGTTCTGGTCTTGTCCCAGTTTAGTTCTGGTTCAGTCCTGGTTTAGCCCTGGTTTAATCCTGGTTCAGTCCTGGTTTAATCCTGGTTTAGTCCTGGTTTAATCCTGGTTTAGTCCTGGTTTAGTCCTGGTTTAGTCCTGGTTTAGTCCTGGTTCAGTCCTGGCTTAGTCCTGGTTCAGTCCTGGTTTAATCCTGGTTTAGTTCTGGTCTTATCCCAGTTTATTCCTGCTTCAGTCCTGGTTTAATCCTGGTTTAGTCCTGGTTTATTCCTGGTTTAATCCTGGTTTAGTCCTGGTTTAGTCCTGGTTTAGTCCTGGTTTAGTCCTGGTTTATTCCTGGTTTAATCCTGGTTTATTCCTGGTTTAATCCTGGTTTAGTCCTGGTTTAGTCCTGGTTTAGTTCTGGTTCTCCGGGCGTCAGAATATGATGTAGTTTGTCCATGTGGTCACTTCTGTGGGAAACTTGTTCCACTGACGGCCGCACATGGAAAGACCGAGTTTCCAAATGTTCTCCTGCGTTTGGGGAGCTGGTTTCAGAGGTCGTTTTAACTCATGTCGAGATTTTTCCTCAGTCACACCTCTGCTCCCGCCCATAGATCTACAGACCAACCCACCTGACACTTAACGACCTCTGTTCACCAGGATCACGCCGACAACATAACGCTACGACGATACAGTATTTATCCACGAATGAATGATAGATGACTGGACGAATGAGGTCGTGATGGCTGGGGCCCCTTGTGGATGTCGTTTAGCTGAAAGACCGGGGGTGGAGTTAGCAGAGACGAACTGGAATGATGGGATGAGCGGCTACAAATGGCCTCTGGGAAATTCGAGGTGTGGTTGGCGGTCGAGGCGTGGTCCTACTCCTGAAACTAATCATATTAAAGGTGGTTTCGAGGATTTTCCAAGGAACGAGAAATCCAGCAACTGTTTGTCCTTTTTCAAATGTTCCTCAGGCGTGAAACCACCCCCTCCTCCACAGCTCCTTAAGTTGAAACGCCTCCTCCTGACTCTAGAAATCCTGTTTGTTTCCAGCCGGTGCTCGTTCAGAATCGCTGTTGCTGCTGTAACTTTACTGTACGTTTTCAAATGATCAGCAGAAGTTTCCTGTCCTGAAGTAATTTATCGACCGACGCGTCAGTCTGTAGACCCTTCGTCTGCTTCATTGCCTGGTTTAGTCTTGGTTTAATTCTTGTTTAATCCTGGTTTAGACCTGGTTTAGTCCTGGTTTAGTCCTGGTTTAGTTCTTGTTTAGTCCTGGTTTAGTCCTGGTTTAGACCTGGTTTAGTCCTGTTTTAGTTCTTGTTTAGACCTGGTTCAGTCTTGGTTTAGTTCTTGTTTAGTCCTTGTTTAGACCTGGTTTAAACCTGCTTTTTTCCTGGTTTAGACCTGGTTTAGTGTTGGTTTAGTCCTGTTCAGTCTTGGTTTAGTTCTGGTTTAGTTCTGGTTTAGACCTGGTTTAGTGTTGGTTTAGTCCTGGTTCGGTTCAGTCTTGGTTTGGTTCTTGTTTAGTCCTGGTTTAGACCTGGTTTAAACCTGCTTTTGTCCTGGTTTAGACCTGGTTTAGTGTTGGTTTAGTCCTGGTTCAGTCTTGGTTTAGTTCTTGTTTAGTCCTGGTTTAGGCCTGGTTTAGTGTTGGTTTAGTCCTGGTTCGGTTCAGTCTTGGTTTGGTTCTTGTTTAGTCCTGGTTTAGACCTGGTTTAAACCTGCTTTTGTCCTGGTTTAGACCTGGTTTAGTGTTGGTTTAGTCCTGGTTCAGTCTTGGTTTGGTTCTTGTTTAGTCCTGGTTTAGACCTGGTTTAGTCTTGGTTTAATTTTGGTTTAGTCCTGGTTTAGACCTGATTTAGTTCTTCTTTAGTCCTGGTTTAGTCGTGGTTCAGTCTGCTTCAGTCGCCATCGCTGGAAGGAATCTCCGAGAATCACCTTAGTTTGGCTTCGCTCCTTTCCCCCTTCTTCTCTTCTTCTTTCAGCGACCTCATAATCGGACTTTCTTTTGCGGCGAACTGGTCGTGGATTCTTGTCTTCCCTCGTGACAAACTTTGTCCAAACTGCGAGGAAGCTCCAGTTGGAAAAAGCCGCTCGGAACCGCTGCGTTTGTCGAGTAAACGGCGTCTTACGTCTGTGGAATGTGCGAGAGGCGAACGTAAACCACGTAATCCCAGCGCGCCGGAGAGTCGGTTACTCTAGAATAGGGGTGCTCGATGCGTCGATCGCGATCGACCGGTAGCTCGGGAGCCAAGTGTCAGTCGATCGTCAGGGCTTAATGTTCAATTCCGATTTTTTTGTGAAATCTGATTTTTTTTGTGCATGCGCCCCGGAGGACACGGCGAGGTCACACGCAGCGAGCATAATCAATGTTTACGGAAGTCACCGCAAGTGAGGGCTGCTGTAGTACTTGCTTCGCCGTTTGACTGCAGGCTTGAAAATCCCACACCTTTAGGCGATACAGTGAACCCTCGCTGTATCGCGGTTCACTCTTCGCGGCCTCGCTGTTTCGCGGATTTTGTTTTCCAATTTTTTTTTTTTTTTTTTTCAATTTTTTTTATAGTGTAACTTTTTTTTTACAGTGTAACATTCTGTCCTGCGCCCTGATTAGCTAATAGACTAGACCAGGACTAAACCAGGTCTAAAGCAGGTCTAAACCAGGACTAAACCAGGTCTAAACCAGGTCTAAACCAGGACTAAACCAGGTCTAGACCAGGGATGGACAGAGTCTCTGATGTCCTTCACGAGAGCGCCTGGGTGACAGGAGATGTGGCCTTTGTTTACTTGCACAAGCCATGGAAGAGACTGAGTGCGAGCCGGACCATGGAAGAGCCAAGAATCAACATGGACGGGCCTGGCGCCTGGCCGCGCGGCGTCCGGGGGAGCCGCAGCGGGGAGAGGACACTCGCGCGCACAGAGGAGACAGTGGCTCTTCCCCGTCACGCCGAGAGGACGAACCCGACCCCGTCCTAGAGAGCTGTGGAGTATTGGCGACGCATTGATAGCGGTCTGATTTTGGAGCCGGGGTGAAATGCAACCAACTCTTGTGAGCGCAGGTTGGTCTTACCTGGTCTTGTGGTGCTCAGAGGCGTCTGTTAGCGGTTTGGCACTGTTAGCATTGGCTTGAGTCTTGCCCAAAATGATATCCAGGTCGCTTTCCACTCGACTTTCGCACATGGCATGGATATGTGGTACCAAAACAAACACACGTGCCCGCGTGTCACGTGCCCCCGCCCCACTATTAATATATTTTAATGAAAATCTACAAAAGTTTGAGTGTTTAAACAAGAGAAAAATGTGAGAAAATGTTAATACCAGTCTCAGAAAGGTGTATAATGTGTCTGGTGAAGCGTTTTCAGCCTTAAAACATGTAGAATAATTGTAAAATATAAAATTGTCCTACTTCGCGGATTTCACTTATTGCGGGTTATTTCTGGAACCTAACCCCCGCGATAAACGAGGGTTCACTGTATTCACCAATACATTCAGAATATGTCCCTTTCTCCGGATAATTCAGGTCTGTGGATATACAGCGCGATACACGTGGATACGCGAACTATCAACAACACGGCAAACTTACTACGGAGCTCATTCGTTCTTATGGGGTGAGTCAGATTATCGTGTTATTTCTGCATCAAAGGGACAGATTAGCTGACAGCAGGGGCCCGGGACTAAACCGGGACTAGACCAGGTCCAAACCAGGACTAAACCAGGTCTGAACCAGGTCTAAACCAGGTCTGAAACAGGTCTAAACCAGGATTAAGGTGTGTGTGTGGCTGATTTTGGCTGATGTTTATCTGGCCCCACCACGTCCACAGCTGATGGATTTTCATAATTTATTTTCATAATTACAAGGCTGCTGCATCTCTATAATCATATTTTGAACTTTCATTGACAATTTGAAACAAAAACAAAATCCTCCCTCTGTCTGTCGTGTGTCCGTTTTGTAATGAAACTGCAGAATAAACTGACTTTGGCTTTAGATCTTCTCTTAAATCTTATTTTCTTGCGTTTGCAGCCTCCACCCTCTTTCAACACTTCCTCTTCCAACACTTCCTCTTCCAGCACTTGGTGGCCGTTTTCCAATTCACTGACTGCACGCTTGTGAATGTGCACTCGGTCTGTCGTCGAGACGGCGCACACTCGCTCTGTCCTTAGTGCACTACGTTTCTCACATGGGCGTCTGTGAAATGGAACAGGTCCCGCCTCAGCTCAATGAGCCGGGTGGTCTGCTCCTTGTTCCCTAAAGACAAAAATATTATTCTATTGCGACTAGTAATACTTGGAATTGGGACATGTCCAATGTTCCCCCTAATTTTTAATGTGTCTGAGCAAACAAACTAACTCCACCTCCGAAATGAACCCCCCCCCCGCGCAGCTCGCACTTTGCAGATATAAAAAAATGACCCTGCGGCTGAATAAAAAGCGGAGATCCGCTAAAAGCTCTTTCATCCCTGATTTACAGTGCGCTGCATAAGTTTTCTTGTGCGCTGAGAATGTGCGAGCAGTGCGCAGCTTAGAGTAAACGCTGGACATGGCGACACTGTAGAATATCCAGCATTACAACAGCAAAGGAAATATAGAAGTGTAAGGGGAAAAGCATGTGAACGGTAATACAGGTGCCGTGATCTATGCCGTTACGGCTACTGTCACACATGTTTAGCGTAGTTTATGAAGAGTTTCATGTAGCATAGTTGTAGGTGAGGTGAACCAGTACGTATATTTTATAGTGACGTCGCAACTCTCACTTGTGGATGTCGCTGGTGAGTCGGTCTTTGTAGTCATATATCCTCCTGCGCTGTGCATGCTGGGGCTTTTAACTGTGCGAAACGTGCATGTTTGCACGCTTGGTCCACGCCCCGATTTCCATGGAAACGACGGCGCCGTTCAGAGCTCGTCTTGACGGTGCAGGGGACAAAAACACAAATGGAACGGCGCTTGTCGCGCCGGATATGACGCACATCCCGTTCCAAGGACACTCACAAGTGTGCCGTCGCTGAATTGGAAAACGGCTCTTGTTCTTTCACTCAGACCAAATAAAAACACAAACCTCTGTGGGGACCTCTAGTGATGAGAAATGGAACGTCCCCAGAGTGTTTAAAGCCACTCTGGACTTTTCCAGGTTCTTCCTGAGCTGGAGTTGGATTAAACTGGGGAATAACGACACATGAGGCTGTTTGTTGTTTAAAGGAAATGTATGTCGGCCTTTTGTTCGTCATTTTATTTATTGTCTGACACTAAAGTGAAGACAGAGTTTTGATCCAGAACCAAGAATACAATATGTGTTGGTTCATTTAGACCTGGTTTAGTCCTGGTTTAGTCCTGTTTCAATCTTGGCTTAGTTTTTGTTAAGTCCTGGTTTAACCCTGTTTTTGTCCTGGTTTAGACAGACCCTCCAGGAATTCACGATGTTGCGATTTGCAACTTCAACTCAACTTCAGCCAATCCCCGTGAATTCAGGGCGGTGTTGCAATTTTGACCAATCATCGCAACTTTCCCGCAATTTTTCACCAGTTTTGACCAATCATCTGCGACGTATTGAACTCACGTCGACCAACTTCCTTCTGCCTTACTTCCGTGTGACGAAACCAAACTGCGGCCGTGTCCCCAGTTCGGAGCGTGGTTTGAAGGGGCTCAGACTGCAGTCAAGGCGGTGCACACTTGCTCAGCCCTGAGTGCACTCCGCGGACCGCATGGCCGTCTGCGAAATGCGACAGGTCTCGCAACTACGGGAAGCAGCCGCCGACTCCATTTTCTCCCGTAGAAAAAGAAGTAGCGCGCGGTGCATGCTGGGATATATGAGTGTGTGAAGCGTGCTTTTTCACGCGCTTGGTCCACGCGCTTGGTCCACGCCCCGATTTCCATGGAAACGACTGCGGTCTTCGGACCGTGTGTTAACTGCGCATGGGACAAAAAAGAAATGACGCACATGCCCTTCAAACCACGCTCCGAACTGTGCACTCTGGGAATTGGGACACGGCTTCTAATGGCAAAGAAACATGTCTGCGGCGCCATTTGCCCACAAAAATAACAGCAAAAGACCAAAACAGTTCCCCTCCTAGTAGTCATTTATTTTCGATGTTGATAAGGTTGTTTTAGGACCATATCTGTGATCTCTGTGTCTTTGTATTATTCTTTGTCAGTAATAACTCAGTATTCAAAATATTACTCAATTTTAATTACAAAAAGGGAAAATCACAACTATTTATCGCAACTTTCACTTCCTCCCGCAACAAAATCGCAACAAAAACCTTAAAAGCACCGCAACTTTCATCGCAACTTTTTGGAAAAGCTCCCGCAAATTCAGGCATTTTAGCCCGAAACAATCACAAAAAATGCCCATGAAATCCTGGGGGGTCTGATTAGAGCTGGTTTAATCCTGGTTTAGACCTGGTTTAATATTGGTTTAGTTCTTGTTTAGTCCTGGTTTAGACCTGATTTTGTCCTGGTTTAGTCCTGGTTTAGTTCTTGTTTAGTCTTGGTTTAGTCCTGGTTTAGACCTGGTTTAGTCCTGGTTTAGACCTGCTTTAGTCCTGGTTTAGACCTGGTTTAGTCCTGGTTTAGTCCTGTTTCAGTCTTGGTTTAGTTTTTCTTTAGTCCTGGTTTAAACCTGGTTTTGTCCTGGTTTAGTGTTGGTTTAGTCTTGGTTCAGTCTTTGTTTAGTTCTTGTTTAGTCCAGGTTTAGACCTGGTTTAGTCCTGGTTTAGTTCTTGTTTAGTCTTGTTTTAGTCCTGGTTTAGACATCTGCAATGCTCCAAATGCTCTGTTCCACCTCGTGATGTCATCATGTGGTAGTTCCCAAGTGAACAGCTCCTTTTCCCGTTAGTTCAGTCGAGATCGGCGACTCCAGGACTGAAATGATCCAAATGATTCTAGTGAAGGTGTGTGGAGTTTAAAAACACAGTGGAGCACTTCCTGAGAACTCGACATTAGAACATCAGAAAAGTCTCATATGGAACTTTAATTGTGAATATTTGGTAAATTATGATGTTTTTTCTCACAGTGACTTCCCTAAACCTTTAAAAACTGAACCAGAACTAAACTAGGTCTGAACTAGGACTGAACCCGGGCCAGACCAGGACTAAACCAGGACTGAACCAGAACTAAACCAGGTCTTCCTTAAAACCTAACAGGTTTTTGAACATTATTTTGCATTGTAAACATATGGAAAACGGCTTGTGCGGTTAAACGTTGGCGTCTCTCCTCGCGTCACACCGCCGTCCCCTCGCCGTCTGTTGGGTCCTGTGTTTACGTCTGTCGCCACGGTAACCACCAGCTGCAGCCAATGAGGCGAGACGAGGGGTCGAAGAAGATTTGCGAAGCTGTTTTAAATTTCAAAGAGGAAAAATGTCTTAAATACCCAAATAATCCCGTTCAGCTTCCTGTTCGCAGGCGGACATTTTGAGGACTTCTGACCGTTTACAAGATCGGACGTTCTGTTTGGAACTGTTGTCATGGAAACTGTGATCGTTTTTCATCAATAGAACTAAAGATCAAGAAACCAAGACTAAACCAGGATTAAACCAAGACTAAACCAAGACTAAACCAGGATTAAACCAAGACTAAACCAGGATTAAAACAGGACTAAACCAGGATTAAACCAAGACTAAACCAGGATTAAAACAGGACTAAACCAGGATTAAACCAGGACTGAACTAGAAATAGAGTTCAACCAGGTCTTAATCACAGTTCATATGGTCTAAACAGGACTAAACCTGGTATAGGTCAGGACTTCGCCAGGACTAAACTCAAACTGAATCAGGACTAAACCAGAACTAAACCAAGTTTTAATCAGAGCCAATATAGTCTAGACTGAATGAGGTCTAAACTAGGTCTCAATCTGGACAAAACCAGGACTAAATCAGAACTAAACTGAGCCTAAACCAGAACTAAACCAGGACTAAACCAGGACTAAACCAGGTCACACTCTGTGGACTAAAGCAGGACTGAACTAGGACTAAACCAGAACTCAACCAGGTTTTTATCCGTTTTAAATGAATTAACAATCAATATAAATAAGTAACTGACCCAGTACAATTACAAACAGGTTTATTGATCGAATCCATGTCAAAATCAGGCAGTAAAAATCAAAATGGTGAAGTTACAAAGATCAAGACTTCCACTTTGGTGCAGTTTTGGACACAGGAGTTCAACCTGAAACAAACCGAGAAAAAGATTTTAGAATAAATGTAAAAGACGTGGAACTAAACCAGGACTAAACCAGGACTGAACCAGGACTGAACCAGGACTAAACCAGGACTAAACCAGGACTAAACCAGGACTAAACCAGGAATAAACCAGGACTAAACCAGGACTGAACCAGGACTAAACCAGGACTAAACCAGGAATAAACCAGGAATAAACCAGGAATAAACCAGGACTAAACCAAGACTGAACCAGGACTAAACCAGTTTTTATCAGTTTTAAATGGACTAAACAATCAATATAAATAACTAATTGACCCCATAAAATCAATACCAGAACAGCACGTCATGAATGTGAAAGACGTGGAAATAAACGGGGCGATACCTGGATTTATTTGTAGGTGTGGCTCTCAGTTCCACCGCGACCAAATCCTGAACAAAAAAAAAAACATTTACAAACATAATCTAAAGGACTATTGTGTAAGTTTTCTTCATGGAGATTGCTTTGTCTGGAATGTTCCACAGTATGGCATTAAACCTTTCTATCTCCATGGAGACCAAACCGGACCAAGTTCCAGGTCAGATCTGTGGAGAGGCGACCCCGCTCACAGTCACTATGTCTGTTTTTTGAGCTCTAAAACCACCTGTGACTGAATAAATGTAGCTGTTTAAAGTCACACTGCGGAACATTCCAGGCAGAGCAGTGAGGTATCCATGGAAACAAGGAGGTGACGGACCCTCCACCAACCCTAAACCAGGACTAAACCAGAGCCAGACCAGGACTAAACCAGGACTAAACTAAGACTAAATCAAGACTAAACTAAGACTAAACCAGGACTAAATCAGGACTGAACCTGGACTAAACCAGGACTAAACTAAGAGTAAACCAGAACTAAACCAGGTCTAAACCAGGACTAAACCAGAATGTAACTGGGTTTAGCTCAGTTGTAATTTATTTTTATTGATCTGAAAACTATTGAACAATAAAGACAAGTTCTGTTGCTCGGCAACAGGAAATAAACTTTGTGTCTGTCACATGTTCGTGTCCGACCAGGAAGTCAAATTCTAAACCAAAACCGCAAAGTACAAAAACAGGCCAGACTTTAGTAAACTGTGATCAGTAAAAGTGAATGTTTGAGCCTGAGTTCATAACGTCTCTTAAATTAAAGTGGAAATTAAACTAAATTAAAGTGTAAATTAAACAAAATTAAAGTGTAAATTAAACAAAATTAAAGTGTAAATTAAAGTGTAAACTAAAGTGTAAATTAAACAAAATTAAAGTGTAAACTAAAGTGTAAACTAAAGTGTAAATTAAAGCGTAAACGAAAGTGTAAATTAAACAAAAAGTGTAAATTAAAGTGTAAATTACAGTGAAAATTAAAGTGCAAATTAAAGTGTAAATTAAAGTGAAAAAGTGTAAATTAAAGTGTAAATTAAACAAAATTAAAGTGTAAATTAAATTAAAGTGTAAATTAAAGTGTAAACTAAAGTGTAAATTAAAGTGTAAATTAAACAAAATTAAAGTGTAAATTAAAGTGTAAACTAAAGTGTAAACTAAAGTTTAAATTAAAGCGTAAACGAAAGTGTAAATTAAACTAAAAGTGTAAATTAAAGTGTAAATTAAAGTGAAAATTAAAGTGAAAAAGTGTAAATTAAACAAAATTAAAGTGTAAATTAAAGTGAAAATTAAAGTGAAAATTAAAGTGTAAATTAAAGTGTAAATTAAACAAAATTAAAGTGCAAATTAAAATGAAAATGAAAGTGTAAATTAAACAAAATTAAAGTGTAAATTAAACAAAATTAAAGTGTAAATTAAAGTGTAAATTAAACAAAATTAAAGTGTAAATTAAACAAAATTAAAGTGTAAATTAAAGTGTAAATTAAACAAAATTAAAGTGTAAATTAAAGTGTACAGCTGCAGTAACATGTACAGACTGTTAAAGGTCCGATATGACACAAACAGATTCCTGAGCTCTAAATCGTGTTCTGATGTTTCCTCCTCACACCTGCAGTTGTTTGTTTCATTCACACGTTTGAAGCTGTCGTTTTTAAGTTTCAGCTGCTCCTTTCACCATTTGTTCAGGTGAGATCGGAAACTCCAGGGCTGGAATTATCCAAATTTGTGGCCGTACCGGTTTGTCAGAGTCTGATCCCGTCTCAAGTCTCAAGGTCAGGGTCTGGGTCTGGGCCTGGGTCAGGGTCTGGGTCAGAGCCTGGGTCTGGGTCAGGGTCTCGGTCAGGGCCGGACTCCCCTCTCAGGTCTCAGGGTCTGGGCCTGGGTCAGGGTCTGGGTCAGAGCCTGGGTCTGGGTCAGGGTCTCGGTCAGGGCCGGACTCCCCTCTCAGGTCTCAGGGTCTGGGCCTGGGTCAGGGTCTGGGTCAGAGCCTGGGTCTGGGTCAGGGTCTCGGTCAGGGCCGGACTCCCCTCTCAGGACTCAGGGTCTGGGTCTGGATCAGGGTCTGGGTCAGGGTCTGGGTCTGGGTCAGGGTCTGGGTCAGGGCCGGACTCCCCTCTCAGGTCTCAGGGTCTGGGTCTGGATCAGGGTCTGGGTCAGGGTCTGGGTCTGGGTCAGGGTCTGGGTCAGGGCCGGACTCCCCTCTCAGGTCTCAGGGTCTGGGTCTGGGTCAGGGTCTGGGTCAGGGCCGGACTCCCCTCTCAGGTCTCAGGGTCTGGGTCTGGATCAGGGTCTGGGTCAGGGTCTGGGTCTGGGTCAGGGTCTGGGTCAGGGCCGGACTCCCCTCTCAGGTCTCAGGGTCTGGGTCTGGGTCAGGGTCTGGGTCAGGGTCTGGGTCTGGGTCTGGGTCAGGGTCTGGGTCAGGGCCGGACTCCCCTCTCAGGTCTCAGGGTCTGGGTCTGGGTCAGAGTCTCGGTCAGGGCCGGACTCCCCTCTCAGGTCTCAGGGTCTGGGTCAGGGCCTGGGTCAGGGTCTGGGTCAGGGCCTGGGTCAGGGTCTGGGGCTGGATCTGGGTCTGGGCCGGACTCGGAGACGCAGGGAAAACCAGGTGCCACAGGGGGGCGCCAGTCACAAAAAAATGTTGTTGTGTCCTTAGGCAAGACACTTCACCCACACTGCAGAGTGTGAAAGTGGAGTGTGCGTGAGTGACGGGGGTGGGAGGAGCTGATGGCGCAGATTGGCAGCCTCACTTCCGTCAGTCTGCCCCAGGGCGGCTGTGGCTACAATAGTAGTTTAACACCACAGAGTGTGGAGTGAATGAAGAATGAACTGAAAAGAGTCTTTGAATGTCCAGAAAAACACTGTTTAAAACATTATTATTATTATTTTTTTTTAATTAAAATGATTCTACTCTACAAGGCCTAAACCAGGACTACACTTGGTCTATACAAGGACTAAACCGGGACTAAAGCAGTACTAAACCAGATCTAAACCAGGACTAAACCAGAACTAAACCAGGACTAAACCAGAACTAAACCAGGACTAAACCAGGATTAAAACAGGACTAAACCAGGACTAAAACAGGACTAAACCAGGACTAAAACAGGACTAAAACAGGACTAGAACAGGACTAACCCAGGACTAAAACAGGACTAAACCAGGACTAAAGCAGGACTAAACCAGGACTAAACCAGGACTAAAACAGGACTAAAGTAGGACTAAAACAGGATTAAAACAGGACTAAACCAGGACTAAAACAGGACTAAAACAGGACTAGAACAGAACTAAAACAGGACTAAACCGGTCTAAACCAGGTCTAAACCAGGACTAAACCAGGTCTAAACTAGGACTAAAACAGGACTAAACCAGGACTAAAACAGGACTAAACCAGGACTAAACTACTGAAGGTGTGTGGAGTTTAAAAACACAGTGGAGCACTTCCTGTATCACCACATGATGACATCACAAGGTGGATCGGGGTGTTTTCAGTTTGAGAGAAGAACTCGTGCTGAATCTGCAGGTGAAACGTGTGAATGAAACAAAACACGACTCCGGGTGTTTGTGGCGAGGAGACGGCGTTAGAGCATGGGAGAAAAGTGCCGTATTGTCCCTTTAAAGACGGTTTAAAGTCGGGTAACGTGCCGATACCTTTTGGTCCGAACAGGGCGCCGTAGCAGGGTTTGTGGCAGTACGGCTTCCCCTCGTGCTGGAAAACACAAAGAATCAGGTTCAAATAAGTGTTGAGTTCATTTCCTTGACTGTGAATCTCTTTTACAGGAGAACAGACCCAAGAACACACGATTTTAGAAGAAAAAGAACCGAAAAACAGGTCGAATCCAGAAAAAAAGACTCCACACGCTCAGAAAATCAAACCCGTGACCTTCTGGCTGTGAGGTGAGTACTAAACACTACACCACTGTACCAGGTGTGAAAACGACACGTGGATTATGTGGATTATATTGATTATACGGAGTTGACATGACAGAGTTGATGCGACAGAGTAGATCTGACAGAGTTGAATTGACCTGTGATTTGACAGAGAAGATGTGGCAGAGTTGATGTGACAGAGTTGATGTGACAGAGTTGATGTGACAGAGTTGATTTCACAGTAGATGTGACAGAGTTGATGTGACAGAGTTGATGTGACAGAGTTGATGTGACAGAGTAGGGCTGACAGAGTTGATGTGACAGAGTTGATGTGACAGAGTTGATGTGACAGAGTAGGTCTGACAGAGTTGATGTGACAGAGTAGGTCTGACAGAGTTGATGTGACAGAGTAGGTCTGACAGAGTTGATGTGACAGAGTAGGTCTGACAGAGTTGATGTGACAGAGTAGATCTGACAGAGTTGATGTGACAGAGTAGATCTGACAGAGTTGATGTGACAGAGTAGATGTGACAGAGTTGATTTGACAGAGGAGATCTGACAAAGTTGATGTGACAGAGTTGATGTGACAGAGTTGATGTGACAGAGTAGATCTGACAGAGTTGATGTGACAGAGTTGATTTGACAGAGGAGATCTGACAAAGTTGATATGACAGAGTAGATCTGACAGAGTTGATGTGACAGAGTAGATTCGATGGAGTTGATTTGACAGAGTAGATTTGACAAGAGTTGACTTGACAAAGTAGATTTGACGGAGTTGATTTGACAGAGTTGATTTGACAGTAGATGTGACAGAGTTGATGTGACAGAGTTGATGTGACAGAGTTGATGTGACAGAGTTGATGTGACAGAGTTGATGTGACAGGAGTTGATGTGACAGAGTTGATGTGACAGAGTTGATGTGACGGAGTTGATGTGACAGAGTTGATCTGACAGAGTTGATTTGACAGAATAGATGTGACAGAGTTGATGTGACAGAGTTGATGTGACAGGAGTTGATGTGACAGAGTTGATGTGACGGAGTTGATGTGACAGAGTTGATGTGACGGAGTTGATGTGAGTTGCGTTCAGTCTGACCTCTGCGTGTGAGCCCGAGGACAGAGTCTTTCCACACTTCTCACACTTTAGACAAGGCCTGTGCCAGTCCTTCCCCAGAGACGTCACCTTCTCCGCTGGAAAACACACATGAATAAATGCGAGACAGATTAGTTTAATGCCGTACTGTGGACAATTTCAACCAAAGCATTAACATCTCCATGGAGACAAGCAGGTTATGGACCCTCTCCAGAAAAGTTACACAGTGCACCTTTAACTAAAGCTGTCCACCAAAAAATGTTTATTTGTCGACCAATCATTTTATTTCAGTTTTAGGGGTTTAAAAGTGAAAACAACAGAAATGTTTGTAGTGAGTGACCTGAAGCGGGAGAGGATCGTGAATCCTCAGACTTTTTTGTTTGAAATAAATATAAACGTCTGTGCAGTTGTCGTCTTGTGATTATAGATGTTTAAAGGGCCGATACACTATTGATGAGCTATTACTGATCAATATTATAACACTGTTTCCTCCTCAAAAACACCTGGAGTTGCGTTTGTTTCATTCACATGTTTGAGGAACTTTATTATTAGTCTGTCTGGACTAAACCAGGACTAAACTCGGACTAAACAGGTCTAAACCAGGACTAAAGCAGGTCTAAACCAGGACTAAACCAGGTCTAAACCAGGACTAAACCAGGGCTAAACTCAGACTAAACAGGTCTAAACCAGGACTAAAGCAGGTCTAAACCAGGACTAAACCAGGTCTAAACCAGGACTAAACCAGGTCTAAACCAGGACTAAACCAAGTCTAAACCAGGACTAAAGCAGATCTAAACCAGGTCTAAACCAGGACTAAAGCAGTTCTAAACCAGGTCTAAACCAGGACTAAACCAGGGCTAAACTAGGACTAAACCAGGACTAAAGCAGATCTAAACCAGGTCTAAACCAGGTCTAAACCAGGACTAAACCAGGACTAAACCAGGGCTAAACCAGGACTAAACCCGGACTAAACCAGGTCTAAACCAGGACTAAACCAGGACTAAACCAGTTCTAAACCAGGACTAAACCAGGGCTAAACTCAGACTAAACAGGTCTAAACCAGGACTAAAGCAGGTCTAAACCAGGACTAAACCAGGTCTAAACCAGGACTAAACCAAGTCTAAACCAGGACTAAAGCAGATCTAAACCAGGTCTAAACCAGGACTAAAGCAGATCTAAACCAGGTCTAAACCAGGACTAAACCAGGGCTAAACTAGGACTAAACCAGGACTAAAGCAGATCTAAACCAGGTCTAAACCAGGTCTAAACCAGGACTAAACCAGGACTAAACCAGGGCTAAACCAGGACTAAACCAGGACTAAACCAGGTCTAAACCAGGTCTAAACCAGGACTAAACCAGCACTAAAGCAGATCTAAACCAGGACTAAACCAGGTCTAAACCAGGACTAAACCAGGTCTAAACCAGGACTAAACCAGGACTAAACCTTGGACTAAAGCAGGTCTAAACCAGTTCTAAACCAGGACTAAACCAGCACTAAAGCAGATCTAAACCTGGACTAAACCAGGTCTAAACCAGGACTAAACCAGGTCTAAACCAGGACTAAACCAGGACTAAACCAGGACTAAACCAGGACTAAACCAGGTCTAAACCAGCTGATACTGAGTCAGTGTTTTAGATTCTTCTTCCTGTCAGAACCTGCACATGTGTGAACTCTCAGAGAGAAATCAGATTATAATCAGATTTTGGTGCGTAAACAGATAACGGAGAAATGTGTTAAAGACGTCTCCAAGCAGCTTTAGTTTTATCCTCAGACATATTATATAAACGAGAAGATTTGTGTGGAACATGGCTTCACTTCTCCGTGTTCAGAGGGTCGCGGGGTTAAACTGACGATCTCTCCGCGAGCCTCATCGTTTCCTATCTGGGTGACATACTGAACAGATCTGACAGTAGACGAAACTTAATGTGTGTGTAACAGAGAACCAACAGCATTGTAGGTTCTGATCCGCAACTCTGAAACAACTGCAACACGCAGGTGACAAGAT
>JAVJIX010000115.1:1475000-1487500 GCA_036785185.1 Paratrypauchen microcephalus | reverse complement strand
AGATTTAGAGCTGGTTTAGTCCAGACTTAGACCTGGTTTAGTCCAGATTTAGAGCTGGTTTAGTCCAGACTTAGAGCTGGTTTAGTCCAGATTTAGACCTGGTTTAGTCCAGATTTAGAGCTGGTTTAGTCCAGATTTAGAGCTGGTTTAGTCCAGACTTAGAGCTGGTTTAGTCCAGATTTAGAGCTGGTTTAGTCCAGACTTAGACCTGGTTTAGTCCAGATTTAGAGCTGGTTTAGTCCAGACTTAGAGCTGGTTTAGTCCAGATTTTGACCCAGTTTAGTCCAGATTTAAATCCAGTTTAGTCCAGATTTAGAGCTGGTTTAGTCCAGATTTAGTGATGGTTTAGTCCAGATTTAGACCTGGTTTAGTCCAGATTTAGACCCATCTTCGTCCAGATTTAGAGCTGGTTTAGTCCAGATTTAGACCTGGTTTAGTCCAGATTTAGACCTGGTTTAGTCCAGATTTAGACCTGGTTTAGTCCAGATTTAGACCCAGATTTATATTCAATTGATAAAGTTTTCAAAGGGACGAAAGCAGAGAAAGAGCTGAAGATTTGGTATTTTTTAGTATTTCTCTGTAAAAAAAAAAGCCAAATTGAACTCCCGATTCACACGTTTAATCTGTTTTTATGTAAATACACAGTTTCCTGGTAATTTTTTCTGCATAATTAGTCATTTGTTTAAATAATAGTTTAACCTTTGACAGTGTTTCCGTTACCGTTCCATCACTAGTGAGCTGCAGCCAAAACGTCCGCCCAATCCATCCACAGTTAATGAATAAAACGACTGGGTGAGGTCATGGTTCTGCGGTTTAGTCACTACTGTAGAAGTACTTTAATAGTACGATTAGACGGTACTGCAGACTCCAGGACCCTCGGGCTTTATTCCACTGATCTGGGTTTGGTTTGGATCCAGGCCGAGCAGCAGACTTTCCTAACGGAGGTGGAATAACAGAAGACAGAGCCGTGTTTGTCAAACCGCGGCTTCGTTTTCACTTGGCGAGCTCGCGTTTTTGTCTTGTTTGGATCTGCGGACGGAATAATGTCGTGTACTTTTAGACAGGCCTGGCACCGTTTTTACAATACTGACTTATTTTCCTATACGTACGGAAGCCCACAGAGGCCATGTTCGTAATGATTATTTTCCACCTTAATAACGAGGAAATTAACTGGAGATCTCGAGAAAACGACACAATTAATTCATGATTTTGAGAAAACAAAAAGTTATTCCGTGATCTGGAGAAAACACTGAGAAAACACGGACTAATCTGGAAATGATCCCGAATTAAAAGACGTAATACAATCTCCCCCTGTGTCAACCCCTGATCAATATATTGCCTTATCAGCTGATCGATTATTATTCCAGACATTCTAATGACTAAAAACACGTCTGTTCAGAAGGAGAAATAGCCTCGAAGTCAGACTGACTGCCAGACAAAAAACCTGGACCAAACCTGGACTAAACCTGGACCAAACCTGGACAAAACCTGGACCAAACCTGGACCAAACCTGGACAAAACCTGGACTAAACCTGGACTAAACCTGGACAAAACCTGGACTTAACCTGGACCAAACCTGGACAAAACCTGGACAAAACCTGGACTTAACCTGGACTAAACCTGGACAAAACCTGGACTAAACTTGGACTAAACCTGGACTAAACCTGGACAAAACCTGGACTAAACCTGGACCAAACCTGGACTAAACCTGGACTAAACCTGGACTAAACCTGGACAAAACCTGGACTTAACCTGGACCAAACCTGGACAAAACCTGGACTTAACCTGGACTAAACCTGGACAAAACCTGGACTAAACTTGGACTAAACCTGGACTAAACCTGGACTAAACCTGGACCAAACCTGGACTAAACCTGGACTAAACCTAGACCAAACCTGGACCTAACCTGGACTAAACCTGGACAAAACCTGAATTTAACCTGGACTAAACCTGGACAAAACCTGGACTAAACCTGGACTAAACCTGGACAAAACCTGGACCAAACCTGGATAAAACCTGGACTAAACCTGGACTAAACCTGGACAAAACCTGGACTTAACCTGGACTAAACCTGGACAAAACCTGGACTAAACCTGGACCAAACCTGGACTAAACCTGGACCAAACCTGGACTAAACCTGGACCAAACCTGGACTAAACCTGGACTTAACCTGGACTAAACCTGGACAAAACTTGAACCAAACTTAGACTAAACCTGGACTAAACCTGGACCAAACCTGGACTAAACCTGGACCAAACCTGGACTAAACCTGGACTAAACCTGGACAAAACTTGAACCAAACCTGGACTAAACCGAGACTAAACCTGGACTAAACCTGGACCAAACCTGAGTCAGCCTGTCACGACGTGGCCGTAGACGTTTCAGTTGTTTTCTCGAGATCTCGGATTAATTATCTCATTATCTTGGGATAACACGGAAGAAAAAATTTATATGTATGGCCTCTGTCGTAAAAAAAATTTTTGGTTAATAAAGTTGAATAGAACTGAAAATGACACGTGGAAAATAAGTTAAAACATCCATCTCACGCTTTTGTCTTTTATATTGTTTTACATGCATCATTATGTCCTATTTTTTACATTTTTAAAAAAATTTATTTTATTTTTATTTGGAAAGAGCAGTTATTTTCAAATGACAGATTTCCAGTTCAAATATAATCTTTTCTATTTTTTGGTATATTGTGGAAAAAAGGAAGAAGAAAAAAACACTAAACTATTTACAAAAACTGGGGAGCCATATTTTTTACATTTTAAATTGCATTGTATTGATTTAAAACTACTTAAAGCTGCACTACGCAACTTTTCTGATGGGTTTCCACGCATCATTTCAGTTTATTAACCAAAAAGTTGCCACAGAAGTTGTATTTGACCCTTTACTTTGCTCAAATTCTACCGTATCACGACATTTTACAAATGCTAGTCTCCATGGAGATGTTACAGCTTTGACTGGAATGTTCCGCAGTGCGGCATTAAATCTTCCAAGCGAGTAACACCAAACGCCAAACCAGGTCAGAGGTCACATCTACGTAAGTAAGTGCAGATTGAATACAGTAGTAATTGAATACTGTGGAATGCCATATTGTGGAACATCACGGGCAAAGCGGTAACATCTCCATGGAGACGAGCAGACGGTCGAGCCTCCGCCAGGAAAGTGACATAATCCGTCAGTAATAAAAGAAACGAACGAAACGAAGCACGAGTTTCTGTTAAAACTGTGACACTGGATCTTGCGTGTGTCACCGTTTAAGAAATACAATCCTGGCGAAAGAACGAAGCAAAGGGCGTGTACGAGGAACATTCTGGAACATTGCCGTCCTAATGACTCCAACATGCGCGAGTGTGTCTGAACACAGCTCCAAGTGGGTAAATGAGGAGAGGAAACAATTAGAAAAGGAGAAAAACCTCTGAAGAGTTGGTTTGGCCGAATGCGGCGCTAAAAAAGACGCCAAACACTTTCATCCGCACGAGACAAACGCCTGAAACTCGCTGACGTGCGGAGAATTTCACCGAAACGTCTGATTTTTTTCGCTCCACAGACTTTACACGTAAACCCGTTGCTCCTGACAACTAGGGGTGTGCAAAAATATTGAACTATCGACATATCGTATTGTTTAATTTGATGATATCATGAGCTGCTGTATTGATATATCGCCAAGAGTATTTTCAATTATATTTTACTAAATCATTTTGTGTAAAACCTGCAATTGTGTTGACATTTTCACTGTTGGTGTTTGTAAAATTGGTGTTTTTCATCTTTATTTTGTGGACTTTGTGAACTTTTAGTATCTTTTAGAACTTTGTAGTATTGAATTGATTTTAAATATATCGTATCGAATCGTATTGTGTCCACTGTATGGAGATATGTATGGTATCGGTGATTTCTTAATGATACCTGGACCTGCTGAGGACGCCATCTGAACGCAGCAGAACGTCTCGTTTAATGATCGCAGGCTGTGCTTGTGCACACTCCCACCACCAGAGGGAGACAGACGCCATTTTGTCAATGTACCCTCATTTTCAACTCCACTGGGACACGCCCACTGGGACACGCCCATTGGGACGTCTCAGTTCGATGTTCTTTATGGTGATCAATGTTATGGTCCAAATCTCTAGTGTGAGGGGCCCACAGCCTGGTTTAGTCCTGGTTTAGTCCTGGTTTAGTCCTGGTTTAGTCCTAATTCAGTCCTGGTTTAGGCCGATATTAACAACCGATATTTGTCAGTACAGTAATCCCTCGAATTAACCTTTTCTCACATTTCTCTCTCGTTTAAACACTCAAACTTTCGTAGATTTTCAACAAAATGTATTAATAGTGAAGCGTGGGGGGGGCTGCGAGCACGAGACCCGTGTCCAAACCGTGCCGCCTTCTCAGGACCACGTCCACGGTCCTGAGGAGGAGGCACGCAGTCCGAGCACATCAAACCTCGACATGAACGAACGCAAGAGCCGCACGAAACCAGGCAAAGAGCCGCACGCCGTGGTTTAATCCTGGTTTAGACCTGGTCTAGTCCTGGTTTAGTCCAGGTTTAATCCTGGTCTGGTCCCGGTCTGGTCCCGTCCCCCATCTATAACATCAATTGGCAAAGGTCCCTTAGCCAATCAGGACGCAGAACACAATGTTACACTATTTAAAAAAATTGAAAAAAAAAAAAAAAAACCTGTCAAAACACGTTTTGAAAATAAAAGAAGTCTGTATAAAATTAGAATTAAAAATAAATAAATATCGGAATCGGCTAATATCGGTATCGGCCGATAACAGCAACATTGATACCGGATATCGTATCAGCTAAAATTTTCACATCGGCGCATCCCTATTCAGAATTTTAAAAAAACATCATGTAAACGTGGCCAGTACGACTCAATTAACAAGATATTTTTGCCCGTGAACATTACCGACCCCTTGTGGCCAGGATGAGAAGTTTTCTTCACTAAAATCCTGTCAGAACTTCAGTCCATGTCCACTCGGAGGCTCCTTTCCATGTCATCACCTGCTTCCACTTCTGTTTTCTCCATTTTCCATGTCAATTCAAACAGTTTGTGGTCTTTTTTTTCATGTGACGGATAAATAGCCTTTCCAAATTTAAAAGAGAGGTTGCTTTGTATTTTTCATGGAACGGACTGGCAGAAGAGTTTGAGAAGAGTACAGTTTGAGTTCTTTTGATTTACAGACAATGTGCTCTTTAGATTAAGACCGAAATCAAATGGAAATCTCCGGAAAGTGCACTGGCCCGTTCTATAAACCTGTTTTCACCAGATCCACAGGAGCCTGACTGCAGCTTCTCTTCAAACTCAAGTGAATTTAAACGACATTAAAGCCCCATTTTACTCAAACCTTCGACACGTGACTGTAACTCGGATCTTCTGCCAGTTTTCTGCTCTTGCCGTTCCATAAAAACCACAGAGCGATCTCTCTTCGAAATCAGGAAAAAACGTTTATTCTTCACATTAAAAAAGACCATCAATTGTACGAGCTTACACGGGAAATAAGGCTGGTATCATTAAGAAGTTTCCGATACGATACATATCTTGATATACAAGCCACAATACGATACATATCCCGATACATAGGCCACGATACGATACATATCTCGATATGCAGGCCATGATATGATACATATCTCGATACGCAGGCCACGATACGATACATATCTCGATACGCAGGCCACGATACGATACATATCTCGATACGCAGGCCACGATACGATACATATCTCGATACACAGGCCACGATATGATACATATCTCGATACGCAGGCCACGATACGATACATATCTCGATACGCAGGCCACGATACGATACATATCACGATACGCAGGCCACGATATGATACATATCTCGATACGCAGGCCACGATACGATACATATCTCGATACGCAGGCCACGGTACGATACATATCTCGATACGCAGGCCACGATACGATACATATCTCGATACGCAGGCCACGATACGATACATATCACGATACGCAGGCCACGATATGATACATATCTCGATACGCAGGCCACGATACGATACATATCACGATACACAGGCCACGATATGATACATATCTCGATACACAGGCCACGATATGATACATATCTCGATACACAGGCCACGATATGATACATATCTCGATACGCAGGCCACGATATGATACATATCTCGATACACAGGCCACAATATGATACATATCTCGATACGCAGGCCACGATACGATACATATCTCGATACACAGGCCACGATACGATACATATCTCGATACGCAGGCCACGATATGATACATATCTCGATACGTAGGCCACGATACGATACATATCTTGATACAGTGAGCTTTCGATTCAATACGATTTGATATTTCAAATCGATTCGATGCGGTTCAATAAAAAATAAAGGCTAAATCGTGGCTGTGAAACTAAAAGTCTTTGATTATTAAAATGTTTGTGTTTCATATTAATTTTGCACAAGACGTGGTTTAACTTTATTTTTATTGAACCAATCAATCAAATCGATTTTAAATATATCGTATTGAATTTGAATTTATTATCAGCGTTTACATGTTTGCTCTTTGTTATCCTCGTTTACTGTGATGTTTGAGCTGCTGTGTCCAAGTTTCAAGTGCAAAAAACGTTTCTCACGTTAAAAACAAACCGTGGTTGAATTTAAAGTGAATTGGACGTGTTTATTTATTCTTTGCACTGCTTTGTCTTAGAAGTTTTTGTTTTGTCTTTAGATTGTATTTTGTACACTGTTTAGTTTAGTTTAGTCTTTATTTGAAAAGGGACAATGTACAGAGACATTAAGCTCAAAAAAACAAAGATGATCTGCACCAGATTATAGCTACATAGCTAGTTTCCATCTGCAGTCCCCATTACATTAAAATGGGGTCTGTTTGCACTCCTTGGCCAGAGACAAAGGAAATTTCGATTCACATTATGACAGAATTGACAATAAAGCTGACTTTGAACTTTGGGCTTTGGACGTGTTCCATTTTGCAGATCTCATTTACATTCAGACAAATCGGGATAAACAGCCTCTTATGTAATTCCGGCGTGTTTGTCTGGCTCTGGGTGGAGCTGTGGTGGAAAAAACATCTTCTCCAGGGATTCCAACTGTCCTGAGATGAAACAAGCCCAGACTGAGACTGAAGTGCAATTAACCCTGACTTCCAAATATAAACTATTATTTAAAATATAACGCCACTACAAAAGAACTGCAAATAAATACACTATTACTACTACTACTGTACTACTACTACTAATAATAATACGTTTTATTTATATAGCGCTTTTCATGATACTCAAAGACGCTTCACAGAGCAATACAATAAAATAAGTCCATAAAACTGTCAAAAATAAAACAAAATGAATAAAAATAGCAAATTTAAACATTAAAAGCAGCTTTAAACAGATGGGTCCTGAGGTTTTTATACTACTACAACTATACTACTATACTACTATTACTATACTACTACTACTACTATACTACTACTATACTACTACTATACTACTACTACTATTACTATACTACTACTACTACTATACTACTACTATACTACTACTACTACTATACTACTACTACTACTACTACTATACTACTACTATTACTATACTACTACTACTACTACTACTATACTACTACTACTATACTACTACTATTACTATACTACTACTACTACTACTATACTACTACTACTACTATACTACTACTACTATTACTATACTACTACTACTACTACTATACTACTACTACTATTACTATACTACTACTACTACTATACTACTACTATACTACTACTACTACTATACTACTACTACTATTACTATATTACTACTACTACTACTATACTACTACTACTACTATTACTATACTATTACTACTACTATTACTATACTACTACTACTATACTACTACTATTACTATACTATTACTACTTCTACTACTACTACTATACTACTACTACTATACTACTACTATTACTATACTATTACTACTACTACTACTATACTACTACTATTACTATACTATTACTACTACTACTACTATACTACTACTATACTACTACTACTATACTACTATACTACTACTACTATACTACTATACTACTACTATTACTATACTATTACTACTACTATTACTATACTACTACTATACTACTACTACTATACTACTATACTACTACTACTATACTACTATACTACTACTATTACTATACTATTACTACTACTACTATACTACTACTACTATACTACTACTATTACTATACTATTACTACTACTACTACATACTACTACTACTATACTACTACATACTACTACTACTACTATACTACTACTATTACTATATGATCAAAGGAGAAGTTCAATTTGTCAACTGGACAAAGTTTGTTTGGTTGAAAACGTTTCGCCGCTCATCCGAGAGGCTTCGTCAGCTCTGGTTATTGTACTGGTTAGACCCTGCTTATATCTAGCTGCCGGGAGGCGCGTCCTACAATGACAAAGCTCTGAAAACGATCCCCCTAATCTGTCTCTTTGTTTTTCAAATTACTCTGACGGCTGTTTCGACCCCCTATTCAACGTCTCACGACCCTCTCCACTGCTGGCTCTGTTTGACTGGTCTAAGAATCCCATTATAAATGGGAGACAAGTTATGTCTCACTCCCCATTTCTGTTTAATGACGGATTCTCTTTTTTGACAAAAATAGCCTCTTTAACTCCCCTCTCAAACCAGTTCTTTTCCCTGGCTAAGATCTGAACCTCACTGTCCTCAAAAGAATGGCCTGTGGCTTCTAGGTGAAGATGTACCGCAGAAGCCGGTCCACTCTGGCACGCCCGCCTGTGTTGGTACATCCTCTTGTGAAGTGGCTGTTTTGTTTCTCCAGTGTAGCGCTCACTGCAGTCTTCACTACACTGAATGGAGTAGACCACATTGCTTTGTTTGTGGCTCGGTGTTCTGTCCTTTGGGTGGACCAGTTTTTGTCTTAAAGTGTTTGTGGGTTTGAAATAAACCGGAATTTCATATTGTCTGAAAATCCTCTGTAGTTTTTCCGAAACGCCGGCCAGGTACGGAATCGCTACCCCTTTCCTCCTGGGTTCGGATTCTCTGTTGTCTTGTTTATTGTCCTTGTCTCTCTTGGTTTTGTTGACAGCCCATTTAGGATATCCACAAACAGAGAGGGCTTCCTGCACATGTTGCTCTTCTTTCTCCTTGCCCTCTGTGCTTGCCCTCTGTGCTTGTGGGAACCACGTTTTTTGATTCACACCACCCACTGCAGCACAAACTGGGAGTTATTCGGACATTACAACACAGGGCCCAAGTGGTTCCCACAAGCACAGAGGGTAAGGAGAAAGAAGAACAACATGTGCAGGAAGCCCTCTCTGTTTGTGGATATCCTAAATGGGCTGTCAACAAAACCAAGAGAGACAACGGCAAGAAACAAGACAACAGAGAAACCGAACCCAGGAGGAAAGGGGTAGCGATTCCGTACCTGGCCGGCGTTTCGGAAAAACTACAGAGGATTTTCAGACAATATGAAATTCCGGTTTATTTCAAACCCACAAACACTTTAAGAAAAAAACTGGTCCACCCAAAGGACAGAACACCGAGCCACAAACAAAGCAATGTGGTCTACTCCATTCAGTGTAGTGAAGACTGCAGTGAGCGCTACACTGGAGAAACAAAACAGCCACTTCACAAGAGGATGTACCAACACAGACGGGCGTGCCAGAGTGGACCGGCGTCTGCGGTACATCTTCACCTAGAAGCCACGGGCCATTCTTTTGAGGACAGTGAGGTTCAGATCTTAGCCAGGGAAAAGAACTGGTTTGAGAGGGGAGTTAAAGAGGCTATTTTTGTCAAAAAAGAGAATCCGTCATTAAACAGAAATGGGGGAGTGAGACATAACTTGTCTCCCATTTATAATGGGATTCTTAGACCAGTCAAACAGAGCCAGGGCAGAGGGGTGGAGAGGGTCGTTAGACGTTGAATAGGGGGTCGAAACAGCCGTCAGAGTAATTTGAAAAACAAAGAGACAGATTAGGGGGGATCGTTTTCAGAGCTTTTGTCATTGTCAGACACGCCTCCCGGCAGCTAGATATAAGCAGGGTCTAACCAGTACAATAACCAGAGCTGACGAAGCCTCTCGGATGAGCGGCGAAACGTTTTCAACCAAACAAACTTTGTCCAGTTGACAAATTGAACTTCTCCTTTGATCATGGATTCTACCTGGACGACTGAGGGACTTTTCACGTACTATTACTATACTACTACTACTACTATACTACTACTATTACTATACTACTACTACTACTGCTACTACTACTATTACTACTACTATTACTATACTACTACTACTACTGCTACTACTACTATTACTACTACTATTACTATACTACTACTACTACTATACTACTACATACTACTACTACTACTATACTACTACTACTACTATTACTATACTACTACTGCTACTACTACTATACTACTACTACTACTATACTACTACTATTACTATAATACTACTACTACTGCTACTACTACTATTACTACTACTATTACTATACTACTACTACTACTATACTACTACTATACTACTGCTACTACTACTACTGCTACTACTACTACTGCTACTACTACTATTACTATTACTACTACTGCTACTACTGCTATTACTATTACTACTACTATACTACTACATACCCCATGCACTTTGCAGTACAAATCATCTCCAAACCAAAAACAAACTTTGTTAAAATCAAATCAAAAATAAATGTTTACCAAAAATTCACCCACAATATTTAAGAGATTTTGAATCTTTGTAAACACAGAAATGAGCATAAATTTTTTTTAAATGAATCAAATAAAACAGCATAACCCGTATCATAATGATTGATCAGGTTTGTTTTAGCTGATGCTGATCAATAATAAATAAATCTCGCGCTCTGTTTCTGTTCCTTCCTGTTTGCACGAGACAGGAAGTGAGTTTGCACTAAAACTCTGCACACACTTTGTATTCTTGGTATTCTTGGTATTTTTGGCGCACGTACCGAAGTAGACTTCCTTGTCGCATTTCGGGCACTTGGGCATTTTGGCGCAGAAGCAGAAGAATCCTCCGCAAAAACACAATCCGTGAGAGAGAGAGAGAAACAGAGAGAACACCTGCAGAAAAACGACACGCCTGAGTGAGGACGAGAGCGCGAGAGAGAGGTTTTATACACAGAGAGAGAGGGAGGGAGGGAGGAAGAGAGGGAGGAGAGAGAGAGAGGGCTTTTGTACAGAGAGAGAGAGGGAGGGAAGAGATGGAGGAGAGAGAGAGAGGGCTTTTATACACAGAGAGAGAGAGGGAGGGAGGAGAGGAAGAGAGGGAGAGGAGAGAGGGAGGCAGCAGGAAGGAGAGAGAGAGGGCTTTTATACAGAGAGAGAGAGAGGAGAAACTGAGAGAAAGACAAGAGGGAGGGAGCAGGAAGGAGAGGGAGAGAGAGAGGGAGGAGAGAGAGGGAGGCCTAGCAGGAAGGAGGGAGAGAGAGGGCTTTTATACAGAGAGAGAGAGAGAGAGAGGAGAGAAACTGAGAGAAAGACAAGAGGGAGGGAGCAGGAAAGAGAGGGAAGAGAGGGAGGGAGGAGAGAGAGGGAGGAAGAGAGAGGGAGGAGGGAGGGAGCAAGAGAGAGGGAGGAAGAGAGAGAGGGAGGAGGGAGGAAGAGAGAGCGGGAGGGGGGGTTTTATACACAGAGAGAGAGAGAGAGAGGAGAAACTGAGAAAAAGACAAGAGGGAGGAGCAGGAAGGAGAGAGAGAGGGCTTTTATACAGAGAGAGAGAGAGGGAGAAAGGGAGGAGAGAAAGAGGGAGGAGAGAGAGTGAGGAAGAGAGAGAGAGTGAGGGAGGGAGAGAGGGGGAGGAGAGGAGAGAGAGGGGGGAGGAGAGAGAGGGAGGAGAGAGAGTGAGGAGGGGAGAGAGAGGGAGGAAGAGGAGAGAGAGAGGGGGAGAGGAAAGATAGAGGGAGGGGGAGAGCAGGAAGGAGAGAAAGAGAGGAAAGACAGAGAGAGAGAGAGAGTGGAGTGAGAGACAGAGGAAAGGACTGGGAAGGACATGAGGAGCTACAGTTTAAAATGACACTTTTCTCTACTGACCTGAAGTCTGCAAAACACAAACACCTGAGCTTCAATTCAACTCAAAACATAAAAAAAACATTAAAAATATCAAATCTAACTGTCCAGGAACAAAAGGACTGTATTTCAAAGATCAAAGATCAAAGTCAGCTTTATTGTCAGTTCTGACATATGTGTTCAACAGTGAATCGAAATTTCGTTTCTCTCTGACCAAAGCAGTGCAGAAAGGACAAAACAAAAACTAAGACAAAAATCTAAATCTAAAATCAGTGCAACATAATAAATAAATACCTGTTTATAGATGTTCAAAATGTGCATCAAAAATGTGCAATGAAAGAAACAGCAGTGAAATGGTCATGTGCAACAGAATGTGCATTGAAAGTAAAGATAAAAATAA
>JAVJIX010000115.1:1467500-1470000 GCA_036785185.1 Paratrypauchen microcephalus | reverse complement strand
CAGACCGCAGTCGTTTCCATGGAAATCGGGGCGTGGACCAAGCGCGTGAAAAAGCACGCTTCACACACTCATATATCCCAGCATGCACCGCGCGCTACTTCTTCTACGGGAGAAAATGGAGTCGGCGGCTGCTTCCCGTAGTTGTGAGACCTGTCGCATTTCACAGACGGCCATGTGGTCCGCGGAGTGCACTCAGGGCTGAGCAAGTGTGCACCGCCTTGACTGCAGTCTGAGCCCCTTCAAACCACGCTCCCAACTGGGGACACGGCCACAGTTTTGTTTTGTCACAGAAGTAAAGCAGAAGGAAGTTGGTCGACGTGAGTTCAATACGTCGCAGATGATTGGTCAAAATTGGTAAAAATTGCGGGAAAGTTGCGGTGATTGGTCAAAATTGCAACACCGCCCTGAATTCACGGGGATTGGCTGAAGTTGAGTTGAAGTTGCAAATCGCAACATCGCGAATTCCTGGAGGGTCTGAATATTGCCAGTGATATTTAGCAGCTGAAGCTAACTGTAGGCACTGCTCTGTCTGAAGCTCTTTTAATCAGAGTTTTATTTGAACACAAACTGCCCAGAAAGAACTGGCGTATCTGAAGTCCAACAGGTGATGAACAGTTTTTCATTATTATTATATTCGTTTAGTTTTAGTTTTGACTTTTTCCCTCCAATTCACTTCGTTTTAATAAGTTTTTCAAGCGGCTCTGATAGTTTTAGTTTAAATATTTTTTCTAACTGCTCAGTTTTAGTTTAGTTTTTTTAGTTTATTTATTTTATTTTAGTATTAGATTGTTGTTGTTTTTTTGTTTAGTATTAGTTTGTTTATTTTTTTAAATTGTTTTTTAGTTTAGTATTAATTTTAATTTAGTTTTTTTATTTTATTATTATTTTTATTATTTTTTTTTAAATTTAGTATTAGTTTTAGTTTAGTTTTTATTTTATTTTTTAAGTTTAGTATTTATTTTATTTATTTATATTTTTTTATTTAATATTAGATGTAGTTTTTTTTTAGTTTAGTATTAGTTTTAATTTAGTTTTAGTTAGATTTGACTTTTTTTCTCTAATTCAGTTTTAATTAGTTTTTAGAGCGGCTCTGATAGTTTTAGTTTTAGTTTTTTTTCTACCTGCTCAGTTTTAGTTTAGTTTTTCTTAGTTTTAGTTTTAGTTTTTGGGTTATACTTTGGGTTATTTGTCAAGTGCAGGATTCAAAAAGAAAGTTTTGTGTTCTCAAACTTACAACAAACAAATAGAATTTTCAAACATTTCTTCAAGTTTAAACCCACAACAACCAAAGCCGTCCACAAGCTGCAGCCTTAAGAGCAAAAACAAATAAAAATACACACCAAAACTTCCACATTTACAACTCCAAAAAAGGACAAAACCAAGAGCCATTTATCCAGAATTTCACTTAGTTTGAGTTTTGTAAACACAAAATACAGTTTCAGTTATTGTTTTTTTATTTGAATTGTCCTGGTTTAGTCCTGGTTTAGTCCTGGTTTAGTTCTAGTTTAGTCCTGGTTCAGTCCTGCTTTAGCTCTAGTTTAGTCCTGGTTTAGTCCTGGTTTAGTTCTAGTTTAGTCCTGGTTCAGTCCTGGTTTAGTTCTGGTTTAGTCCTGGTTTAGTTCTAGTTTAGTCCTGGTTCAGTCCTGGTTTAGTTCTGGTTTAGTCCTGGTTTAGTTCTAGTTTAGTCCTGGTTTAGTCCTGGTTTAATCCTGGTTTAGTTCTAGTTTAGTCCTGGTTTAGTTCTAGTTTAGTCCTGGTTTAATCCTGGTTTAGTTCTAGTTTAGTCCTGGTTTAGTTCTAGTTTAGTCCTGGTTTAGTCCTGGTTTAGTTCTAGTTTAGTCCTGGTTTAGTTTATCTATAATTTCAGTTAGTTTTAGTTTTGTAAACGCACAAAACAGTTTCAGTTATCGTTTTTTTTAAAATGTTTTTTTAATTGTTTTTATTTATTTCAGTTAACGAAAATATGTTTTCAATTTTAGTTTTCATTTTTTCGTTTGTTTTCGTTCATAATAACTTTGCTTTATACCTGACTTTGAGGAGATTTAATTCAACAAAATCACACAGTTTCAACACTTTAAGTTGAACAGATAATGGGCTGGACGCTCTGACTGTTGCTGATCGTTCTCAAATTACAATCAGTTTCCCCTCGTGGATCAATAAAGTTTGATCAATAAAGTCTTTTCCGTCTTCTGCTCCTGAAGGACGTTTGTGGTGTTCCTCCTTCGTCCAGATGTTTGTTCACTTTATGGAGAAATCCCAGTTTAATGATGAGAACTTCAGACTTTGTACCCGGGGCACTCCCTCACTGCACGAGCTCATCATGCGCCGCCACGTCGCCACGGCAACGGCTCGCAGTAAACACAAACAGGAAGTGAGAAAGAGAGCAAACTGAGAAACTGACGCTGGTTTTGGAATGATTCAATCTAAACTGAACACGTTTGAGAATAACGTGTTGGTGTTTCAGATGATTTCACATTTAATATCGTTAAAATGCCAAATT
>JAVJIX010000115.1:1450000-1457500 GCA_036785185.1 Paratrypauchen microcephalus | reverse complement strand
GGTTTAGATCTGGTTTAGACCTGGTTTAGACCTGGTTTAGACCTGGTTTAGACCTGGTTTAGACCTGGTTTAGACCTGGTTTAGACCTGGTTTAGATCTGGTTTAGACCTGGTTTAGACCTGGATTAGACCTGGTTTAGATCTGTTTTAGACCTGGTTTAGACCTGGTTTAGACCTGCTTTAGACCTGGTTTAGACCTGGTTTAGACTTGGTTTAGACCTGGTTTAGACCTGGTTTAGACCTGCTTTAGACCTGGTTTAGACCTGGTTTAGACTTGGTTTAGACCTGGTTTAGACCTGGATTAGACCTGGTTTAGATCTGTTTTAGACCTGGTTTAGACCTGGTTTAGACCTGCTTTAGACCTGGTTTAGACTTGGTTTAGACCTGGTTTAGACCTGGTTTAGACCTGCTTTAGACCTGGTTTAGACCTGGTTTAGACCTGGTTTAGACCCGATGTAAAACCTAGTTTAGTACTGGTTTAGACCTGGCTTAGATCTGGTTTAGACCTGGTTTAGATCTGTTTTAGACCTGTTTTAGACCTGGATTAGACCTGGTTTAGACCTGGTTTAGACCTGGTTTAGACCTGGTTTAGACCTGGTTTAGATCTGGTTTAGACCTGGTTTAGACCTGGATTAGACCTGGTTTAGATCTGTTTTAGACCTGGTTTAGACCTGGTTTAGACCTGCTTTAGACCTGGTTTAGACCTGGTTTAGACTTGGTTTAGACCTGGTTTAGACCTGGTTTAGACCTGCTTTAGACCTGGTTTAGACCTGGTTTAGACTTGGTTTAGACCTGGTTTAGACCTGGATTAGACCTGGTTTAGATCTGTTTTAGACCTGGTTTAGACCTGGTTTAGACCTGCTTTAGACCTGGTTTAGACTTGGTTTAGACCTGGTTTAGACCTGGTTCAGACCTGCTTTAGACCTGGTTTAGACCTGGTTTAGACCTGGTTTAGACCCGATGTAAAACCTAGTTTAGTACTGGTTTAGACCTGGTTTAGATCTGGTTTAGACCTGGGTTAGACCTGGTTTAGACCTGGTTTAGACCTGGTTTAGACCTGGTTTAGACCTGGATTAGACCTGGTTTAGACCTGGTTTAGACCTGGTTTAGACCTGGATTAGACCTGGTCCAGTCAGGGATTACACAGATATAAGGACCCATGGGAACAGAAAAGAAAATACAACCATTTAATGTAGGTTTTTTTTTTTTTTATTATCGTGGTACTGTAATATTATTCAAAACAATTTCAAATATCAAAACAAATTCAAATGCAAGATGGAACTTGTTAAATGTCTAATCTTGCATTTGTTAATTTACAAGTGTTTTATTTTAATTGTAAAATATATTGGGAAAATGTGCATCTTGCCTCTCCACAGATCTGACCAGTACCTCGGCCTGGTGTTGGACTAGTGGGTAAGTTTAATGCTTTATTATGGAACATTCCAGGCAAAACTCCACTGACACGCTGCAGCTGAGGTCATGAACATTCCCGGGGAGGGTGAGGCGGGACGGGGGAATTTTGACGCTCTAAAAACACAATCGGTCTGTGTTCCTTAATGATTGTGTCACCGTGGTAACCGCTGAACATTCCTCCACAGACGCACATGCAGAACCCTCCACACTGCAAAGTATCGATAAAGAAAAGGTCTAAGGTCTGGTCTCTGGTGTCTGGTCTCTGGTCAGGTCTCTGGTCTCTGGTCTGGTCTCTGGTCTCTGGTCTGGTCTCTGGTCTGGTCTCTGGTCTCTGGTCTCTGGTCTGGTCTCTGGTCTGGTCTCTGGTCTCTGGTCTCTTGTCTGGTCTCTGGTCTCTGGTCTGGTCTCTGGTCTCTGGTCTGGTCTCTGGTCTCTGGTCTCTGGTCCTGGTCTCTGGTCTGGTCTCTGGTCTCTGGTCTCTGGTCTCTGGTCTCTGGTCTCTGGTCTGGTCTCTGGTCTCTGGTCTGGTCTCTGGTCTGGTCTCTGGTCTCTAGTCTCTGGTCTGGTCTCTGGTTTCTGGTCTGGTCTCTGGTCTGGTCTCTGGTCTCTAGTCTCTGGTCTGGTCTCTGGTTTCTGGTTTCTGGTCTCTGGTCTGGTCTCTGGTCTGGTCTCTGGTCTGGTCTGGTCTCTGGTCTGGTCTCTGGTCTCTGGTCTCTGGTCTCTGGTCTGGTCTCTGGTCTGGTCTCTGGTCTGGTCTCTGGTCTGGTCTCTGGTCTCTGGTCTGGTCTCTGGTCTCTGGTCTCTGGTCTGGTCTCTGGTCTGGTCTCTGGTCTGGTCTCTGGTCTCTGGTCTCTGGTCTCTGGTCTCTGGTCTGGTCTCTGGTCTCTGGTCTCTGGTCTCTGGTCTCTGGTCTCTGGTCTGGTCTCTGGTCTCTGGTCTCTGGTCTCTGGTCTCTGGTCTGGTCTCTGGTCTCTGGTCTGGTCTCTGGTCTCTGGTCTCTGGTCTGGTCTCTGGTCTGGTCTCTGGTCTGGTCTCTGGTCTGGTCTCTGGTCTCTGGTCTGGTCTCTGGTCTCTGGTCTGGTCTCTGGTCTGGTCTCTGGTCTCTGGTCTGGTCTCTGGTCTCTGGTCTGGTCTCTGGTCTCTGGTCTGGTCTCTGGTCTGGTCTCTGGTCTCTGGTCTGGTCTCTGGTCTCTGGTCTGGTCTCTGGTCTGGTCTCTGGTCTGGTCTCTGGTCTCTGGTCTCTGGTCTGGTCTCTGGTCTGGTCTCTGGTCTCTGGTCTCTGGTCTGGTCTCTGGTCTCTGGTCTCTGGTCTCTGGTCTGGTCTCTGGTCTCTGGTCTCTGGTCTCTGGTCTCTGGTCTCTGGTCTCTGGTCTGGTCTCTGGTCTGGTCTCTGGTCTCTGGTCCTGGTCTCTGGTCTGGTCTCTGGTCTCTGGTTTCTGGTCTGGTCTCTGGTCTCTGGTCTCTGGTCTCTGGTCTCTGGTCTGGTCTCTGGTCTGGTCTCTGGTCTGGTCTCTGGTCTGGTCTCTGGTCTCTGGTCTGGTCTCTGGTCTGGTCTCTGGTCTCTGGTCTCTGGTCTCTGGTCTCTGGTCTCTGGTCTCTGGTCTCTGGTCTCTGGTCTCTGGTCTCTGGTCTCTGGTCTGGTCTCTGGTCTGGTCTCTGGTCTCTGGTCTGGTCTCTGGTCTGGTCTCTGGTCTGGTCTCTGGTCTGGTCTCTGGTCTCTGGTCTGGTCTCTGGTCTCTGGTCTCTGGTCTGGTCTCTGGTCTGGTCTCTGGTCTGGTCTCTGGTCTCTCGTCCTGGTCTCTGGTCTGGTCTCTGGTCTCTGGTCTCTGGTCTCTGGTCTGGTCTCTGGTCTCTGGTCTGGTCTCTGGTCTCTGGTCTCTGGTCTCTGGTCTGGTCTCTGGTCTCTGGTCTCTGGTCTGGTCTCTGGTCTCTGGTCTGGTCTCTGGTCTGGTCTCTGGTCTGGTCTCTGGTCTGGTCTCTGGTCTCTGGTCTCTGGTCTCTGGTCTGGTCTCTGGTCTCTGGTCTCTGGTCTCTGGTCTCTGGTCTGGTCTCTGGTCTGGTCTCTGGTCTGGTCTCTGGTCTGGTCTCTGGTCTCTGGTCTCTGGTCTCTGGTCTGGTCTCTGGTCTGGTCTCTGGTCTGGTCTCTGGTCTCTGGTCTCTGGTCTGGTCTCTGGTCTGGTCTCTGGTCTCTGGTCTGGTCTCTGGTCTGGTCTCTGGTCTGGTCTCTGGTCTCTGGTCTCTGGTCCTGGTCTCTGGTCTCTGGTCTGGTCTCTGGTCTGGTCTCTGGTCTGGTCTCTGGTCTGGTCTCTGGTCTCTGGTCTCTGGTCCTGGTCTCTGGTCTCTGGTCTGGTCTCTGGTCTGGTCTCTGGTCTGGTCTCTGGTCTGGTCTCTGGTCTCTGGTCTCTGGTCTGGTCTCTGGTCTGGTCTCTGGTCTGGTCTCTGGTCTCTGGTCTGGTCTCTGGTCTGGTCTCTGGTCTCTGGTCTCTGGTCTCTGGTCTCTGGTCTCTGGTCTCTGGTCTGGTCTCTGGTCTGGTCTCTGGTCTGGTCTCTGGTCTCTGGTCTCTGGTCTGGTCTCTGGTCTGGTCTCTGGTCTGGTCTCTGGTCTCTGGTCTCTGGTCTGGTCTCTGGTCTGGTCTCTGGTCTGGTCTCTGGTCTCTGGTCTGGTCTCTGGTCTGGTCTCTGGTCTGGTCTCTGGTCTGGTCTCTGGTCTGGTCTCTGGTCTGGTCTCTGGTCTGGTCTCTGGTCTCTGGTCTCTGGTCTCTGGTCTGGTCTCTGGTCTCTGGTCTCTGGTCTCTGGTCTCTGGTCTCTGGTCTCTGGTCTCTGGTCTGGTCTCTGGTCTGGTCTCTGGTCTGGTCTCTGGTCTCTGGTCTCTGGTCTGGTCTCTGGTCTGGTCTCTGGTCTCTGGTCTCTGGTCTGGTCTCTGGTCTCTGGTCTGGTCTCTGGTCTCTGGTCTGGTCTCTGGTCTGGTCTCTGGTCTGGTCTCTGGTCTGGTCTCTGGTCTCTGGTCTGGTCTCTGGTCTGGTCTCTGGTCTCTGGTCTAGTCTCTGGTCTCTGGTCTGGTCTCTGGTCTGGTCTCTGGTCTGGTCTCTGGTCTCTGGTCTCTGGTCTGGTCTCTGGTCTGGTCTCTGGTCTCTGGTCTGGTCTCTGGTCTGGTCTCTGGTCTAGTCTCTGGTCTCTGGTCTGGTCTCTGGTCTGGTCTCTGGTCTCTGGTCTCTGGTCTCTGGTCTGGTCTCTGGTCTGGTCTCTGGTCTCTGGTCTCTGGTCTCTGGTCTGGTCTCTGGTCTGGTCTCTGGTCTGGTCTCTGGTCTCTGGTCTCTGGTCTGGTCTCTGGTCTGGTCTCTGGTCTCTGGTCTCTGGTCTCTGGTCTGGTCTCTGGTCTGGTCTCTGGTCTCTGGTCTCTGGTCTGGTCTCTGGTCTCTGGTCTCTGGTCTGGTCTCTGGTCTGGTCTCTGGTCTCTGGTCTCTGGTCTCTGGTCTCTGGTCTCTGGTCTGGTCTCTGGTCTCTGGTCTCTGGTCTGGTCTCTGGTCTCTGGTCTCTGGTCTGGTCTCTGGTCTCTGGTCTGGTCTCTGGTCTGGTCTCTGGTCTGGTCTCTGGTCTCTGGTCTGGTCTCTGGTCTGGTCTCTGGTCTCTGGTCTCTGGTCTGGTCTCTGGTCTCTGGTCTGGTCTGGTCTCTGGTCTGGTCTCTGGTCTCTGGTCTGGTCTCTGGTCTGGTCTCTGGTCTCTGGTCTCTGGTCTCTGGTCTCTGGTCTCTGGTCTCTGGTCTCTGGTCTGGTCTCTGGTCTCTGGTCTCTGGTCTGGTCTCTGGTCTGGTCTCTGGTCTCTGGTCTCTGGTCTGGTCTCTGGTCTCTGGTCTCTGGTCTGGTCTCTGGTCTGGTCTCTGGTCTCTGGTCTCTGGTCTCTGGTCTCTGGTCTGGTCTCTGGTCTCTGGTCTGGTCTCTGGTCTCTGGTCTCTGGTCTGGTCTCTGGTCTGGTCTCTGGTCTCTGGTCTCTGGTCTCTGGTCTCAGGTCTGGTCTCTGGTCTCTGGTCTCTGGTCTCTGGTCTCTGGTCTCTGGTCTCAGGTCTCAGGTCTGGTCTCTGGTCTCTGGTCTGGTCTCTGGTCTGGTCTCTGGTCTCTGGTCTCTGGTCTCTGGTCTCTGGTCTGGTCTCTGGTCTCTGGTCTGGTCTTTGGTCTGGTCTCTGGTCTCTGGTCTCTGGTCTCTGGTCTCTGGTCTCTGGTCTCAGGTCTGGTCTCTGGTCTGGTCTCTGGTCTCTCGTCTGGTCTCTGGTCTGGTCTCTGGTCTGGTCTCTGGTCTCTGGTCTGGTCTCTGGTCTCTGGTCTGGTCTCTGGTCTCTGGTCTCTGGTCTGGTCTCTGGTCTGGTCTCTGGTCTCTGGTCTGGTCTCTGGTCTGGTCTGGTCTCTGGTCTCTGGTCTCTGGTCTGGTCTCTGGTCTGGTCTCTGGTCTCTGGTCTCTGGTCTCTGGTCTGGTCTCTGGTCTCTGGTCTCTGGTCTCAGGTCTGGTCTCTGGTCTCTGGTCTCTGGTCTCAGGTCTGGTCTCTGGTCTCTGGTCTGGTCTCTGGTCTCTGGTCTGGTCTCTGGTCTGGTCTCTGGTCTGGTCTCTGGTCTCTGGTCTCTGGTCTGGTCTCTGGTCTCTGGTCTCTGGTCTCTGGTCTGGTCTCTGGTCTCTGGTCTCTGGTCTGGTCTCTGGTCTGGTCTCTGGTCTCTGGTCTGGTCTCTGGTCTCTGGTCTGGTCTCTGGTCTGGTCTCTGGTCTGGTCTCTGGTCTCTGGTCTCTGGTCTGGTCTCTGGTCTCTGGTCTCTGGTCTGGTCTCTGGTCTGGTCTCTGGTCTCTGGTCTGGTCTCTGGTCTGGTCTCTGGTCTGGTCTCTGGTCTCAGGTCTGGTCTCTGGTCTGGTCTCTGGTCTCAGGTCTGGTCTCTGGTCTGGTCTCTGGTCTCTGGTCTGGTCTGGTCTGGTCTCTGGTCTGGTCTGGTCTCTGGTCTCTGGTCTGGTCTCTGGTCTGGTCTCTGGTCTCTGGTCTCTGGTCTGGTCTCTGGTCTCTGGTCTCTGGTCTGGTCTCTGGTCTGGTCTGGTCTCTGGTCTCTGGTCTGGTCTCTGGTCTGGTCTCTGGTCTGGTCTGGTCTCTGGTCTCTGGTCTGGTCTCTGGTCTCTGGTCTCTGGTCTGGTCTCTGGTCTCTGGTCTCTGGTCTGGTCTCTGGTCTGGTCTCTGGTCTCTGGTCTGGTCTCTGGTCTGGTCTCTGGTCTGGTCTCTGGTCTCTGGTCTGGTCTCTGGTCTGGTCTCTGGTCTCTGGTCTGGTCTCTGGTCTGGTCTCTGGTCTCTGGTCTCTGGTCTGGTCTCTGGTCTGGTCTGGTCTCTGGTCTCTGGTCTGGTCTCTGGTCTGGTCTCTGGTCTCTGGTCTCTGGTCTCTGGTCTGGTCTCTGGTCTCTGGTCTCTGGTCTGGTCTCTGGTCTGGTCTGGTCTCTGGTCTCTGGTCTGGTCTCTGGTCTGGTCTCTGGTCTCTGGTCTGGTCTCTGGTCTGGTCTCTGGTCTCTGGTCTCTGGTCTCTGGTCTGGTCTCTGGTCTCTGGTCTGGTCTCTGGTCTGGTCTCTGGTCTCTGGTCTCTGGTCTGGTCTCTGGTCTGGTCTGGTCTCTGGTCTCTGGTCTGGTCTCTGGTCTGGTCTCTGGTCTCTGGTCTCTGGTCTCTGGTCTGGTCTCTGGTCTCTGGTCTCTGGTCTGGTCTCTGGTCTGGTCTGGTCTCTGGTCTCTGGTCTGGTCTCTGGTCTGGTCTCTGGTCTGGTCTCTGGTCTCTGGTCTGGTCTCTGGTCTGGTCTGGTCTCTGGTCTCTGGTCTGGTCTCTGGTCTGGTCTCTGGTCTGGTCTCTGGTCTCTGGTCTCTGGTCTCTGGTCTGGTCTCTGGTCTGGTCTCTGGTCTCTGGTCTCTGGTCTGGTCTCTGGTCTGGTCTCTGGTCTCTGGTCTCTGGTCTGGTCTCTGGTCTGGTCTCTGGTCTGGTCTCTGGTCTCGTCCTGTGGGTCTCGGTGTGTTTCTTTCGGGTTTAATCCTGTTTCTAAATTCATCCTTAAAATGGACTAATCCTCGAGCTAAAGATCCTCC